>JAYDZG010000043.1:19241296-19254601 GCA_034509265.1 Microcambeva bendego
CGTACCTTAGGCCTTTAATATGGAACTTATGTTAGCAGTGCTTACTTGCACACTTCCAACTGTGCTGATTATGTCCTTTATACTATATTTGCACACTTCCACTGATTACTTATATATTGCAAACCTTTAACACTTCTCCATTTGCAATAAAAGTATTCATGTGTTTGTTCTTATTGCCCAGTGGTGCATTTCTAGCTCATTAGCGCGCTCTAAAGGATATTTAAGGTCTCGCTCACCGACTCGTCCACGTGCGCTGGCAAATCTCTCACACACCGGGCAGCACTCTCCTTCAGGTACTGTGACCTTCTCACAGCCCTTCAGTTTCTCACATAGGATTTCCTCACACACAATGTTGCCTTTGTCACAAACACACAGCCTGCATGGATCTGGCTTCCAGATGGCGTTATGTTTGTACGTCACACCACCGTCTTTACAGCTCTTCTGGGTTACTGGAACAAAAAAAAAAAAAGGTGCAGTGTGATGGGGGTGTCCAGGGGGGTGTTGGACCAGGTTGTGTCCATATAGGTATAGTTGAATGTGTTGTTCTGCTTACTGACATATAAAACTCCAGAATGACTCATTTTAAAACTTTTTAAATGTATTAAAGACTTGATTCTCAACTCTCCTTTCTGTGAGATGAAAAAAAGTTCATTTGATTTATTTTATTTCGATATTGATACTTTATATTATAAAATAGTTTGATGACGATTGGTTACATTGACATATTCATATAAAATATGAATTATTATTACGAGAACAACGTCAACAAAACATAAATAATTGGTCACACTTTATTTGGATGGTTCCCTGTAAATGAACTACAGATAATTTAAAACATCAAATGTTCTGGAGATAATCCATTGATTAATGGGTTTTGTCTTTAACATAACGGTAAAGTTTAAAACATCTTTCACATTCAACTTCAAGATCAGTTGCAGTTCATAGATATTTAGTCGAAATGATACTTGAAGATATAGTGAGCATCTACACCCTATCTACAGTAGACCATCCAAATAAAGTCTTGCCAAAAGAATACTTTACTATTTACTATGAAATGTATTACAAAATGAATGAATGCTTTTACTCATAAAACGTGCGTTTTCGGTTCAAGGATGAATGCGACACCAATAACAACCAGAAGAGGGCAGTAAAAAATCAAAAGCCCTTAGTACTGACCTCTAAAATTAAGTTTATAATTTAACAGTGGTTAGATTGAAGATTGTGGTCCATCTAGCAAGGTTTAGGGAATACAGTATATCCAATTTCTCTTTATCTGGACCCTATAAATAGAGCCTCGGTGTAGCTGATGATAAAATAACACTCAATGCTGGTCCAACTATACCTGCCAAGGTCACAGACTGAGCCAAGTAGGCTAATTAGGATTTTAAAGTTGATTATCTTTCCACCAATAAAACAGAGGCCAAATCATCTGCCCCACCCTGTAATTATGGTCTGCAGATGATGTGTCAGCCACACTGGCACTGAGAGAGGGGCAATTCTGCACCGCACACCCAATAGAGAACCACATTAAAGTTTAGGTCCGGTCAAATGCAAGCAATACTGTCTCCTGAAGGTTCTGGACTATAATCAGGCTATAGGATCATGTTTGTGTAAGTAAATGGGTGAGTGTGTGGGACCTTGATTTGAGTCTAGGTGGTACCACATGGACTGCGTCTGTAGTAATTGGCTAAGATAAATTAATAGATTATTATTAGCAAACATATTTAAAGAGACGACGTGGTGGCTTAGTGGGTAGCACTGTCGCTTCACAGCGAGAAGGTCCTGGGTTCGATCCCCGGGATCTATGTCCTTTCTGTGCGGAGTTTGCATGTTCTCCTCGTGTCTGCATGGGTTTCCTCCGAGCACTCTAGTTTCCTCCCACAGTCCAAAGACATGTTACCAGGTTTATTGGAGACACTGAATTGTCCTGTAGGTACCTGTGATGGACACTAATGTAAGTCTGTTTGGATAAAGGCGTCTACTAAATTCTGAAAATGTAAATGTAAATGATATATGCTTTATTCCAAAGTGAAGTACAGAAGTGGGTCCAAAGCTTTTTTCATGGACTCAATAGTGACACCTTGGTGGAACTAGGATTTATACACAATCTTTAGTGGTCTAAACACAGAGTGGACTTAAACACTATGTCACTGTTTTTATTTAAGCTGTAAGTAAGGCTAAATCAAATATCTTGTTCTGTTAAATTCAAGTTAGTGACAATGTCTGACATATCAAGACACTATAGACGATATGAAAAACTATATATAAGACTATATAAACAAAACATATTGTTATTAATTACTATTATCATTCATATGAACGCATAACCAGGGGATTTACTGGAGTAACAATATCCAGACAACAGCAGAGGTCACACAACTGAAGCCACCCCACTTAAAACTGGATTTTTCCCAATGAACCATCATTGTTATATGTTATCCAGTAAATAAAAATGTTTTGCCCATGGTTCAATTAACTGTGATTTTGTTTTATGTTTATGTTCGGTGTCAAATGTTTCAAACACATTTATGGAAAATTGAAATTGTTGAATTTTGTTAAACGCAAAAACAAGTGATTAATTCTTTAAAACTGACAAGTAGAGGCGGGTAAAGATGTGCTTTTCCCTATAAATGCGATAGAGGTTGCATGTGCCCTCCACAGCTGAAGCAAGGGGTGGTCCTACTAATATGATTCCAAAGAAAAGGAATTGGCAATAAACATTATCATCATAATTTCAGCCTAATGAAACAATACAAGCGAACTGTAGAAGCGAAAGTCATCCATCATCTTAAACTGAAAGTCACTGAAAACAAGTACTGTGGTCAGATAAGTCTTTTGCAAGGAAGTCCATGGCCAGCCAGACGTCATTTAACAGCTTGCTACAACAGTACGGCAGTGTGTGTGTGTGTGTGTGTGTATGTGTGTGCTTGTCTGGCCTGCCTGTAGTCAATATCTGTCAAACTGGTGACAAACTGGTGAGCAGCTAAAGCAAGAATTTATAAAAAATACACTGCAAAAATGTACATTTTTAACACCCAAAACTTGTGGAAGTATAATTACTAAGAAAAGTAATCTAACACAGAGTTAACCAGCTTTGAAATTCTTGCAGGCATCACATATTTATGTATACTGGACTTACATAATATATTGAAGCTGCAAATATTTTGTTAAATAAATAAATAAATCGAACAAGAATGAACAAATGTTTATTTTTTCAGATTAATGTGGCATTTAAAAAAAAATGTCCGACCATTTCTTAAAATTATAAAGTTAACAGACTTTGTACATTAAAAAAAACACTTTTCAAAAATGTGTTCATCTTAAAGTGAACCATTCTAAAACACTCCGAAGCAAGCAGAAATGTCACATCAGAAGTGTGTCTAGCGTTTCCCTCACAGACAGCAATTAAAGCACCACAAAAATCCTCAAGCAAGAAGTTTATAATTCATGGTTTCATTTTTATAAAACCCACACAGAAGATGATAGCCTTGTGTTCTCTGTGTCTTCTTTAAACTGGTAGCTATGTTTGTCTGTGAATTTATGGCTTAAAGCCAAGCAGTAATGACTCAGTCTATCGCTCCAGGAGGATCAGACTACAGATCACAAAGAAAACGAGTGTGATTATAGACAGCGTTTATCAGAGGGCTCAGGTCATGGAGGATTTCACTTTTATCAAAGGAATGCATGCATGGTGGGACACCTTTGGTGTTGAATTCTAGCTATAAAAGCACATCTATGCACTAAACATTATGACATAATGAAAGAGTATTTTGAAGAGACTATTGTGTAGACTCTGCCATGCTAATTTATGACTGTGGTTGTGATGTTTTGCATTTTAATCAGGGTGCTTGATTTACTGCACTTTAAAAATCAATAAATCTTTCATGAAAAAAAAATGCATACAGTGTGTCAGACATAATCATCCGAGACTGTATGGAATAAAAGATTTTTAGTATATTTTATTTTGAAATATATATATGGTGTATATAAAGTTTACTACTTTTAATCTGTTCTATTCTTTATGGTTGGGCAAAATGACCACACACACAAAACAACGTACATGGTGGTCAAGATCAAATTAAATTAAAAATGTAATCCCTATTTTGACTGAATGAGCTCAAATGTTAGCATTAGAGAAGTAAAGGCTGTTATAGCTGGGGGACATACATTTATATTTGTATTAAAAAAAACTGATGATTAGGTATATTGATGCATTCTATTAGCCATATTTTATATATCTTACTTCTGGAATATTCTGTAATTCTAATACAAATGTTTGCTTGTACTTTCCCATATGTAAAAAATATGTCTAACCAGTGTTACATATTGTATAACCATATCAATTCTTTTAATTTAAAATAATGACATCAGGATTTTAAGTGCTCCAACTACACATATATACGTACTGTGATAAAACGGCTGTTAAGCACCTGCTTCATCCAGCCTGAAATATGTATAAAACGTATATTTCCAATGCCAAAAAAGTAAACTGCAAGTGCCAATTTAGTGGGAGTACACAGGCGTTATTTTGGGGAAACCACAAACCCTCTATTACACGTTCTGCTTAACTTCAGCCTGCCTGCTGCTTTTATTCCTGTCTTTAAAATAGACACACCCATAGTCGCCCATATTTTGTACTATGCATTCTGTGATGTACAGTCAAAGTCTTACAAAATCTAACTTTTAAAAGTTTAGGGGTGAATGTCTAGTCATTTTGTGAGCCCGTTTTGTGTTCCCTGACCTCCGTTAAAGATGAAAAGGTTCCCGCATGTGGTTCTTGGCAGCTTTCTATTAGTCCTGATTACTCAAGGAAATCCGCATATCATTCTTTAAGCTTGTTAAAGATGATTTCTCAGGAAGCAGAAATCCAGAAAATGAACGGCGGTTAGTAATAAACATGATCTAAAACCAGATGGCCACAGAACGTGTAGACAAAAATAGCATATTATACAAATGTTAAGTAATTCCTGAACCCATATGTTTTTCACAGGAATGTTATACTTGTGCAGTGTACTCCGTAATGAAACAGCCGTTTGTTCATTTTTAACTAACTTTTTAAGTCACATTGGAGGTTTTCTAACAACAAAAAGGTAATTTTAGTATTTTGATAAATTTTTAAAAATGCCATTGGTTTACACTGTCATTATATATTGCGTTAACTTGTTTATAAAAGATTATTTTTCTCCTCAGATCACACTGGTTATTGGTTATTCCTTGGTTATTCTCATGAATTAATGAGCTCTTTTCAATGTCTGTATTTTATTGAATCACCTAATACAGTTGTTTCACAGGCTAACCCAAAAATAGTTGTCTTCAAGTGTCTTCTCAGAAGACCTTCTTTTCAACAGTCCAACTAAGTAGTCAAACACTGAAACTTAATTGCTAATCCAGTTTGGACTATTATGAGTCAAGTCATCCCCTAAAATATTTTTGCAGCTCTTCAACCCATCATTTCTTTTTTAACCTAAATATCAATGCAGTGGTGTAATAATAAACACATGTGTAACTATTTCAAATGACTTCCTTTTGGGGAAGCAGTCCATATGATCATTCACATACGTGTTTAACTCCACACAGCATACTGTCTGTATGGGTGTGCCTAAACATCTCTACTTGAGAAGTAGCCTTACCCAAAATTAACAACATAGGAAAACCTGGCATGAGTAAACACAGGCCCTAGATAAACCTCTCATTCCACACTTTTAAATAGCTACAGGCTGGCAAACTCAAAACCCACTTTCTCCAGCGCCAGCTCAGGAAGCACTAAACAAGTTTTAAAAGTGTCGCTGCATATAAGCAGTTAAAAGTAAAAGTCAGGCTCAGCATTCAATTTGCACGGCTCAGCTTCATGAAACAATTTAAATCATAATGGCCCATGAAAATAAATACATTCCTGTTTCTGAGGTATAATAATAAATCTAGGATCAGCATGCTCAGTGAGGCTAATGGGCTGTGTGGCTGTGTATGAAGGTAATAATTACAGGTTTTACATATGCAGGACCTCTACAAATCTTTTTACAAAATATTTATAGATTATAATTACTATAATTAACATTATAGACACATGGAAATCATTAAAAGATCATTGGTGAAAGATCCTTGGTATGGTAGTATCCTTAAAAACCTAATAACCATCTGTCTCGTCTTCATGTCATTCACTGGTATTTTGGTCAAATACCACTGGGGTGTTCAGGTGGTACGGCAGCAGTAAATTACACTAGCCATGTTGGTAGAATCCAGGGTTTATATCCCCTGCTTTTCGTTTTGGTGCATTGCATCCAGTGATTCTTGGAAAACCAGACCGACTCTAAACCAAACATGAAAATGAATGAATGTTCTGTCACAAAATTTGATTTGTGTTGACTATTACATTTGAAGTGTTTACTCCAGTGTTGCTTTGACATCATTCATCCTTAAATAATTTGGGTAAGCAATTTAAGATTGATCTTTACTTCAGGCAATTTAGGTTTATTTACATTCATCATTTAGCAGATGCATTTACCCAAAGTGACTTAAAGAACTGGGAAAGTATATTGCCTGAGCAACTGAAGGTTGAGTGCATTGCTCAAGGGCCCAACATCAGCAACCTAGCAGTAGCTGGGCTTAAACCAGTGACCTTTTGACAGTACCTTATCCATTAGGTTATGGCTTGCCTGTTTACAAGTAAAAGGTCAGATGACCAAATAATGTTGGCCATAAGGTGTCTCTTACAAGTGTGCTGAATTGATTTTTGATATAGCAGTGGCGCAGAGCATCATCAAATCTACTGATATTTATAAATTCCATAATTTTATTTATTTATTGTCTGTTTTATCGTAGATAGTTCGCCAGTCTATCAAAGTGCAGCACACACACACACACATACATTCAAACTCCACACATAAAAGACCTTGGCCACCCAGGTGGGAAATCAATCCCTCACCCTTTAAGGCAAAAGCACTACTCACTGTGCCATCATGTGTCTACTTAGGTTTACTTATTTATTTCATTTATTTTTAGTAGAAAGGAGCCCATTTTTATTGATTAAAATATCCTATAAACCATCTTATCCAAAGAGCTTGTTATCTTTAAATTTTTCTTTCTTATGATATTTTAACCTTACCGTTAACCTGCTCATTAAGGGGTTTAGACCTGTAAGTTGTTTTGAGACAAATTCACGCATAAAAAGTGTTTTTCAACTTTACTAAACGCGTAGTTTTTCAATTTCTGTCTCATATAACAATCATATCACTTAATTGTGCAACAGTTTAATCGTGTAGTCCACCATCCTCTCAAGCTCTTGATTTTACATCTAAGCTGTACTGTTGACTTGATTTGTATACAAGTCCACATTACAGCATTTTTGTTTTCTTCATATAAATAATTTACTTTTAAATGTATCCGGGCAAAACATGTTTTTCCTCTATGCTGACTAGTTTTTATGGTAAAATTTTGCATTTCGCTCATATAAACATTCCTGTACGGTCACACCTTGTGTCTCTACTGGAGGAAATGTGGAACTTTGATGCATATCCAATACAAATATTAGCCCAGAAGCCAAGGGCTTCATTTAGAACCTACTGCTACTCTAAACAACACAAAGTATACAGAGAAATGTACCACCAAGTACAAAAACGTTGCTGTTTGCTACTGCCATTTTACGCCATATGGCCAAAAGTATGTGGACACCTGAGTATTAAATTATTGATTCAGAAAGGAATTCATCAACATTTTGAAGAGTCTGTGGAAGCATTTGTGAGTTCAGAATGAGAAGGCTTGGCTTCTAATGAGTGCTCCAATTCATCTCTTAAGGGTTCAGTGTGGTTGAGGCCAGGGCTCTGTGCAGGGCACTGAAGTTGCTCTACACCGACGACATCAAACCTTTCTACATGGGCCTTGCTTTGTGGAAAGGGCAAAGTCATGCTGAAACAGGAAAGGGTCTTTAAACACCATAATGTCAATGCTTGGAAAATAATATTGCTCCAACTAAAAATATAAAGCCAACAGTGTCCCGTGATCTAAAAGTGTCCAATGATTAAATACTACAGGAAAATCAACACAGAGAAAAAAGAACTGTAATCTCCTAATTTACTCCTGCTACAAATACAAACAGGATGTACGTTCCTAATAAAGAGGACTGTATGTTTAAAGGGTTTAAAAAAAACTTAACCACACTTGATGAACTCAAATCAGCACAAATAAGCTGAGAATGGCCCACAAACCAAACATCGTTGGTCATTAGTGGACCAATGGTGGTCCTTTTTATTTGTCTCAGCAGACTGAGTCAGTAACTGTATGCCCATTAAGTTCATCTGAATGAAATCATTTATTAATGTACACATCAGTAATGTATAAAGTGCCCATGAAGTACAATTATCCCAAAGATTTTCGGGTGAGATCAGGGCATCGTGGAGCCCTAAACAGTCCAACCATCGTTATGTAGACATTGTTTTGCTAGAGAATTATAGCGTCTTTAATTGATGTCGACACCTGTTAGCATCTGTGTGGCTCAAAACACCTAAAACTAGAAACTCAATGGAACTTTATACGACACACTATAAGCTCAGGTAACCATTTTTGTCATTCTGCTAATAAATCAAAGCAAGCATTAACACCCCATAAAAATGTTATGACTTTTCCCAAAACTTACTTTAAGTGTTTTCAAGGTCTTGGAAACACTGTTAAATTTAATGATTTCCCAGGACTTTTATGACCATACAAACCCTGCATATAATAGGTAGCTGGTATGTAACAATAGCTAGTGTGTTAAAGTGTGTAAAAATAATACTGCTTCATGATGGCCCTGATAGGCCTACGTTTCTGAGTTCTGGGACCAACCTGTTAATGTACCAGCATGAGACAATGATTCCACACAGGAACAATTTTGGTGTCTTAATGGATGGTACTTTGGACAGAAAAAAATATCTTAACCATAAAGACCACAGTGTGTTGTCTTGTTTGGTAAGATTACTTTTGAATTTTCATGGTTTGGCCAGAACAACTGCTAACAGGTGTATTAAATTAGTTTTATAAAGAACATTATATGCTTCCAGCTTCGTACAGGAAGGCCCCTTTCTGTTCCAGCATAACTGAGCCTATACACAAAGCAAGGTCTATAAAGACATGAAGCAAAGCTTGGTTTATAGAGACTCCTGTGACCTGCACAGAACCCTGACGTCAGCCCCACTGAACTGCTTTGGAATTAACTGGAACATCAATTGAGCCTTTCTTGACCAACATCAGTGCAAAGGAAAACAAATGCCCTTTTGACAAACTCCAACATACATTACATACATACATTAAAGTGTGTGAGATGTTATAGACGAGGCAGTAAAGAAGTAGATGAAAAAAATCATGAAGGTACCTCATTCTAATACCAACAAGTTCATTGTCAGGTGTCCAAATACTTTTGGTTGTGTATTGTATTCACAATGATAGCATGCATATGAAAAAGTGTTTCTCAGTTATGTGGTACTAACATCAATGATTAAAAGCATGACCCATTATAAAATAACAAGCTATCTATAACAAGCTTTAGCTAAAAGGGAAGTGAAAAGAAAACATTTTTGATCATGGGCTTTTTTCTCTAGATGGGGTGTGTAGGTTTTACAATTAGACTTAGCTTAAAAAAATAGTAGAATTTCCTGATAGCACTGACAGGCCACAGATAGGCAAACACATCATCACACCACACACCCACATTAAGACAGGTTACATGGCTACATGTTTCCCTAGAATTTGGTACAAAGCAGCAATATTTTATACATTTACAAATTGCATCAGACCCTTTTTGAAGCTTTTAGTGACCAAACACTGTCTCAAAATATTTCGGCGACACTGCAGTGTCGGGCGGCACAGTGGCAAACTGGGTAGCACTGCCGCCTCACAGCAAAAGGTCCTGGTTTGATCCCCAGGTGGGGCGGTCCAGAGTGTGGAGTTTGCATGTTCTCCCAGTGTTGGTTTACTCCAGGTGCTTCAGTTTCCTCTAAGTCCAAAAACACGCAAATGAGGTAAAATGGACATACAAAACTGTCAGTGACTGTGTTTGAAATAACCTTGTGAAACTGATGAGTAAGTATCTACTATGTGCCTGTCATCAATGTAACCAAAGTGTAAAACATGACATTTAAATTCTAATAAACAACCAAACTGTAAAGTCTTAATGGAACAGCACTTTGTCCTGGGTGGCCAGATAATGAAGTTCTTACACAGTTTTGTCTAAAGAAACAAACTAATACTCACATGTACCTTTATAATTTGGTCTTCCATAAAACGAAAACTTGTAATAGAAACAGTATGTACAGTTTGATACCAATAGCTTAAATGATGTAATTAACAGTGACATTCATAAACTTTTTAGGCAGCCATGTAGTTTTTCAATGGCAACCAGAGAACCGTTAATGCACATTTGCAGTTTAATATAAATGAATTTCCGTCATTTTCGCGTTTAAATAACCTTAAAGCGTGTATAAACAGTAAAGCAAGCAGTGCATGACGTTCTGTGTTTATTACATCGTATAAACATGCTATGCTGCTGTCACTCACCCGTCTTTGGTGCTTTACATGCCACCCACAGCACCTGAGCCAGGGTCAGTGCCAGCCATGCGGACGTCCTAAGGTACCCACTGCTGCCCATCGTACCCCTCGGGATACGCGAAAAAGCCTCGAATGGGTCCAGCCGAGGAAAGAAATCCTCCTGTAAGGCTTCACAGAGTAATACCCGTCAGGCTGGCAGTCAGCAGCAGACTCCTGTCAGGCTTGACTTCTCCTCAGTACTGTCAGCACCAGCTTACTCCATCCTGCGCGCGCCCCCGCCCTTCATCCTGCCTTCCTTTAGCACGCGCAGCTTTTTATCTTCTTTATAATCATTAAGAACTTATGGTAGTACAGGATAGTGATTTTAAGAAAAAAGAAAAGATTGTCATATATTAAGAAGAACAAAAAAGTAATATGTCGTAAAATGTTGAGGACGTTTTCAAATTTGCATACATAGCTACACAGATAGCAAAAATACTTTGTATTTGATTTCCTTTTCATATAAGTTTGCCTCAAAATTTATATAAAAACTCTGGACTGGACTTAAATCATCTTAAGTCATCAACATAGCTTTGGAGGAATTCATTTAAATATGTCTTAGTGGGTATAGCATTGTTGCCTCACAGCAAGAATGTCCTGGGTTTGATCCTCAGAAGGGGCAATCCAGGTCCTTTCTTTGCGGAGTTTACATGTTCTCCCCGTGTCCACATGGGTTTCCTTTGGGTGTTCCGGTTTCCTCCCACAGTCATGCAGCCAGGTTAATTGGAGACACTGAATTGTCCAACAGGTACCTACCCACTAGGATGCATAAAGCAGTGTTGTAGTGCCGGTCCCAATCTGGCTTAAAAAACTATGCTAGTGTGGGGATGTGGATCGTGATCCGCTGTGGTGACCCCTAATGAGAGCATCTGAAAGAAGAATTAAGAGGTGGACTTGCTTGCTTTAGATTTTTTTATGGTTTTAGTGGACTGGGGCTTGGATATTTTAATACGCATCTGTTTAGAGATTTGTTGTTTTACACATTTTAGATGGTTTAAAATTTCTATTCTAGACAACATAGTGTGCTAATTATTGAAACCTTTTGGTCTCCTTAACATTACTGAAAAAGTTCAAACTGAATCCAGTTGCCAATGGAATTTGGTTGATACATATAGGGAAATACTTTTTGCATGAACTGTCATTTGCTGTTAAATGATTTAAATGATTTAAAAGTGCATTTTGTATTTTCTGTGTTATAATAAATATGGATTAAAAATCAAAAGCCATTGAAAAAAAACTTGTCTTGTTAATATGAAGGTCTTTCAAATAAATATTCAAAAGCTTTCTGTTAATTAAATACCAAAATATTTATTAAAATAAACTTATTATTTATCATTATTAATTAATAATCTATGGAGAAATTAACTGTCTACAAACTGTAGGTTGTAGAGTGGGCACCTCCCACCAACATATATCTTGAGGACAAGGATTGCAGCTTCACCTCAGGTAACTGTCTAAGGAGATTTGCTTGTTGAAAGTATTGTCTGTGGTAGCCTCACCAATGGTGAACTGTGAGATTAGGCAGAGTACTGTATTCGTTTATATTGTCTAGGAAAGGAATACACACTTCCTAAAGATTTCTCCATGGGATAACATGGGCTGTTTTGGTGTTTAAATGGTACACCATGTTTGTCTCTACGAGGAGGGATGCTGAAACCAGCTGTGTGTAAGGTGATGTAGATATATCACCCAGCCTCTGGAGACCAGGACATGTGCAGACTGCAGGAGACAGCCAAAGGAAAAGGAAAAGGAGAAAAGCAGCTGTAATGTTCTGGATATTCAGGGGTCAGTAAACCCATGTATCACATAAAAGAAATCCTGTTTAAAACTTTGGTTGGTTCATGTGTTATAGACTTTTTCATACTTTTTTAAATTCATTTTGTTTGTGTAGGCAAAAGTGTGGGTGAGTAAAGTGTGTTTAGCTTTAATGTTTTAAATTACAATCTTAGATTGTTGGCTTTTTTAATATTAATTGTAATGACTTAGTTTAATGGGTGTTTACTGTGAAAATCACTGTACTGATATTCATGCTACAATGCTTTTAGGGAACTTAGCAGTGGCCATTACAAAACAGAATCCTTGACTGAGGACATTGTTGTCTTAAAAGTGCAAAAACCCATTTCCAGAAAAGAGGGAACTGTAAAATAAAATATACATAAAACAGGCATCAGTGATTGGCAAATCCTTTTAGACATTGCAGTGAAATATTTCCAAGAACTGAGCTGTCACAGCTTGAAAAGCCTGTCAGATTTGTAACAACCAAATCTCAGTTCTGCACTGTCTCATACCTTTCCACTTTCTCCATTACCTGGTACAAACCAAGTTGACCACAATGTTACATCGCATTTTCTATAAATGACCATTCTGGATAATTTGAGAACCGAAGACACTGATGCAGTTTTAAAACGATGATTTTGGCCCATTAAAACAGACATCAGTTTCTTAGTCTGTGGTTAATGTTGTCTGATTCTTCTATTTATTATGCACAATACATTTTTGCTGGGCCTTGCATTCTAAAATGACTTTGCCAGATGACCGTATATATCTCTCTAGAATTCCAATGTACACCTCTGCGTCAGTGGTTCCTTTGCACATTTGTAATCACCTATGGAATGGGCACTAATGCAGTGCAGAAGTCTATTGTACCACCCCACCAACACTGAGATCAGCCAGGCATCTACACAGATGATTTAGTATTATAAAGGGGGGCTGCAAAAGCACTGCAATGGTTGGACGTCCAGTGTTTTCACA
>JAYDZG010000043.1:19256204-19269283 GCA_034509265.1 Microcambeva bendego
TGTTAAGGATTTCTTCCAACCTGAACCTGCCATATCTTTATAATCTCTAAAAAATAACAACAAACACAACCCTAAGTTTCTCACTTATTTCGATATATTAAATCAAGCCATTTATTCCAGGTTAGGTACCTTCCAAAATACACATGCCTGTTTACCAACCTTATCGTCATTACTACCCGACTAACACCCTGACCTCTGGGATGTTCCAGACACAGTCCACAATGAACCAGTGTAAACTCTGCCTGTTTTCCAACAGACAGGACTTTGTGAAAATACATTTTAAGACTAAGATATTTTGCAAAATGTTCCTCAAACAGAGACTGGCTTTACTTTTCCCCACCCAATAGTGAAATTACAGGCAGACCTTGCACATGATGTCATACGTGAGCCACTTTTTCCATAAATAGGCCATATTTGCTCTTTTGCAAATGCTGTGCTGTTTAAAATGGCAACTACTAGCAGTTGGCATATAATGTAGTGTTTTTCTATATTTTCAAGTCTATAATAACTTAGCAGTACGTTCATATACAATATAATTTGTTATGGCTTATAATTTTCTTTATATTTCTGCATATTTTAAAAGAATAAACCAGCACTGAACTATTTAAGCTATGTACAGTTACGGTAGTTTTACAGGACATGTATATATTTGAATCCTTTCTGTAAATGCAAATATTCAGTGATTAAATATTTACATTACACTTTCAAGAACATTTATAAATGATTTTTTTCATACTGTTATGTGTTTTTCAGTGGATAAAGGCATCAAGTTCAATTTTCCAACTATCAACATCAGCGCCTAGATTCTAAACTCAGACTATAGGTGGGGTCTTCAAAAGCTGACCCTGATTGACAGAAAAAGATGCTTGTGTATGGGTGAAAAAAGGTTGTGCATGTCTCAGAGGAGGCGTGAACAGCAAAACAACACCCTTGACTGCAAAAAGATGGCAAAAAATCATATATTTAAAATACAGTTTTGAGAACCTGTGGGTGTGTTGTGAAAGGATTTCCTTAGTCCTCAGACTCCTTGTGGTGAAAAGACTGAAGATATTTTTACTTCAAGCTAAACCAAAAGACCAGATGTTACAGATCATAAGAACGGACATGTGTTTAATCCATGGATGCTTTATCAGAACATGAGAGGGTTTTTATTCTCTACTTGACACAATATGATTTGCAGACTGGTACATTATCAACCAAGAACTTGCTGTCACTGTTTTAGTGGCTTGAGCCACAAATCGCGATTCTTCACATGCTGATTAGATCAATTCCTTGTGACTGAAAATAATATGTTATTAATCATATATTAATTAACAGCGTTCCACAATAAGCAGATGATTTGCTAAGGAAGTATTGATTGAACACACCTGAAAATTAATTCCCTTTCTACTGTTCATGATATTGTGAAATAAATTTGATATATAGGGAGAGATCTCTGGAAAAAGTCATGTATTTGCAAAAATACCACATAAATGTTATACAATACTTTTGGACTAATACTCTTTATGATACATAAAGTACCAAATAAAACAATTTATCACACACACAACATTGTTTCCCTATTATTATTATTATTATTATTAGTAGTAGTAGTAGTATTATATTCTTGAGCACGGCAAGTAATTACATGCATTTTCCAAACTTTAAAGCACCAGGTCCAATGTGTTTTGGTATCAGGCCATCGAACATGATGCTAAAGTTGATATAGTAAGGATGGGTAGAATAGTACACTGACAGAGGACACCCATATCATCTTACAGTTCCCTATATATTATTTATTACCTGTGCGGCTGAGTGACCATGGCACATCTCTCTCCTGACACTGTGTTTTCTGGAAGTACACATGTTGCCTTGATGGACACCATCACAAGCCATAACATTTACCCAGGGACACAGGTTACATTGATTCAACATGTTATTTAAGGAATAAATTTCCATCATGTTTGCAGCAGCTACTAAAAACTTTGTGAAGCAGGTGGGGGACACAGGGCGGCTGATTCCTGTCCCAAGCCTCAGTGAAGCAGACCGGTATCAGCCCCTTAGCCTGGTGACCAGAAAAAGGAGAAGACATTTCTGGAAGAAAACCAAGTATGCTTCGACTCCATTCTCACTGAAAGACATACTTGTGGGAGAAAAGGAGATTACTGCAGGTACTATATTAACAACTATAAAAGTTTATTCATCTACACAATTAGAGTGGAAGTAAAGGGTTGAAAAATTACCAGTAAACAACATGGAGTTAGCAATGTTGTGGCTTTAGTGATTCTGCAACTGTTATTTTTCTGTGACTAAAATGATTACAACACATCATTGTTTAAAAAAAGAAAGCAAATAAGCATACATTTAAATCATAAGCTGCTGCAACTCCTTACCATAGCTTATCTTAGGTGTCAGATTAGGGTATTATGCTGATCTTGGAAGGAGACAATCTTTCCATGCACTGTACAGTGAAACTAGATCTATTTAAGTTGCTTACAAAACCATATTATGCATTGTGTGTATTTATGCAAAATAATGTGATTGTTTTCAATACTAAAAATTTTCCATCAAATCAAATTGTATAAGCAATATATGCTATGTCGTATGAAATACGTTGCATGTTTGCACTGTATAATTGAAGATATTTAAAAAGTCAAACAAAAGTATGGCACTGAATACAAACTACATGTTTTAGTTTTGATTTTATTACACAATGTCTGTTGGTTAAAATCTCTAAAAGTAAGGGATCTCAGGTGGCAATAAAATGTGCCACCATAGGCCACCAGTGCTGAACTCACAAGCTCATGGGATCGGATGTCAGCTTTGTTATTAGCCTGTTGGGAGTCTACACAGCCAATATGTGTCTATAGAGTGCAGGACAATGACTGAACAGGACTGGCATAGTGTCATGAATACTTGTGTACATTTTTAGTTTTAAGAAATTTTCAAAAAATCATTTTTCACTTTGTCATTGTGGGGTTTTGTGTGTCAAATTGTGAGTGAAAAAATGAATGTAATTCGTTTTGGAATAAGGCTGTAACATAACAAAATATGGAAAAAGTGAAGCGCCGTGAATACTTTCCGGATGCAATGTATATTGTAACTGCACTGTAAGTCGCTTTGGATAAAGATGTCTGCTAAATGCTGAAAATGTCAATGTAAAATGCTGCAGTCTGTGCTGTTCCCATGACAGAGGGGTAAATTAGGTGAATTACAATTGGGTGATTGAATACAACTACATAGGAGACTATGGAAGACATGCATAAAAACTGAAAATCCAAAAATCCAGTAAACTCTTATCTTGATCCAGTCATGGGAATTGAAGAAAGAAACATTATTAGCAACCAGGAGGTGGAATAAACATCCCCTCACTGTTCAAACAGTTAAATGTTAAGAGACAACGAACAACCACCATTATCAAGGCACTTAAATAAAAACTAAACATTTGTCTTGAACTTTACCTGACAGTAAAGTTTAACTCATTTCCCAGTTACAGACAGCACATCGGCACAGTGGGTACTAACTTTGCACCCCATCAGACCCACATTAACCCTGACCAGGTGGTTATACAGACAAGTGGTTATTCCTCACATATTTGCCACTTGTAGTAGGAAGAACGATAAAATACTGACCAAAATGACTTTGGAGTTTTGGTATTCAGCCACACTCACAATGTGGTAAATAAAATCATCTTTATGGTTGAATGAAAGTCAGTTCAATGTGCACAATGTGAGCTTTGTAAAGAGAAGTTTGGTGTGAACTAACTTCTGTGGCACACACAAACCCCTGACCCCTTCACCTCAATTAACCTCCTGTGGGATAAACTGGAAAGTTGATTAAAAGCCAGGTCTTTTCATCCAGCATTGCTGTCTGACCTCTCCAATGCTCTTTTGAGTTAATGGGCACAATTTGTTCATGGACACATTCCAAAGTCTTGTGGAAAGCCTTCACAGAAAAGTGAAGGCTTTTAGGCACAAGAATGGACCCATGGTCAGGTGTCCACATACATATGTAACCATAAAGTGTAAGTAAAATTTTGACAAATGCATTTTTATGTTATTAAATGATACATAGTCCATGTAATTACTACAGCATGACTTGATTACTGTACTTTATATGTTTAACTCAAAGCATTTTGCTATGTTAGGAGTGTCATCTTACCAGCTCCTCAACTATGAAGACAAGTCCGATGTGTCTCTGTCAGGACGCCTGGGCAACCACCTCATTCATGAAGTGGGTGTAAATATCAGCGGTTCAGACTCTGTGGCAGTTAAAGCTTCTTTTGGTGTAGTAACTAAACATGAGGTGGAGGTTCCGACTTTATTAAGAGAGCTTAACTCAAGGTACTGAATCTGCAAACATCAGTCACACATCTAAAATGTGAGAAAAATTTATTAATTTATTCATATATACAGTTGGATCCACACTGTGTCCAGTTTATTACATACCAGAATACCGGAAGAACTGTCACATCAAAAACAGCACAAATAAAAGCCATGGGTTCGATCCTCAGATAGTTGAAGACACTGAACCGCTCTATAGGTGAATGGGCGTGTTTCTGTGTGTCTGCCCTGTGATTGGCAATCACCTGTCCAATGTTTTTCTGTGTTAACTTGTTCCCAGTTAACTTGTTCCCTGTTCAGCATTAATTCCTACTATATACCCCGTGATTCCAGGTGTTGATTGATCTACCAAAGAAACTATCAGTAATATCTTTAAAACCCTTAATTTGTGCTGTTGGAATAGACATTTCCCAAACTGTTGCCACATAGCATTTTATTAGTAATTGTGTATGTATGTTAGAAATGGGTGGGGCTGAAACACCTAAGTTTAATAATTAGCAGGGGTGTCCACATACTTTTGGTATACACACATACCAAACACCATGCCAATAAGTCTATTAACAAGGTAGGCACACCCAGCTTGTGACTACTAATGTAATGAGTAATCATTTTGAATTAATCATCATATTTTCCCTCTTTAGAAAAGTTGACCTGGATCACTGTCTGGTCCGTCAATCAAGGAAAAGTGGACGGACTGTGCTTTGTGTCGTCATGGAAAGCATTCGTACCACGCGCCAGTGTTCACTTACAGTACACGCTGGTGTGCGTGGGACTACTATGAGGGTAAACACATGCTACATGCAACATTATATTTGCATATGTATAATTATGAACTGATGTATGCTCTTATACAGAGCCACTCACATAAGCCTCTACTATAGTTTCAGATAGATGATGGTCATAATCCTAAAGGCCGTGACAAATCCATCGTTATTCCAGCCCATACGACCATAGCCTTTAGCATATTTGAGCTTTACGTGCGACTTGATGGACGGTTAGGTAAGTAGCAAAAGTAGCAATCTTGTCACATGCATCGTTGAAATCAAAGTAAGTACAATTTCTAGCCATTTTATTAGGAACATTGTACAAGGACTTTTGTGCTCTCAGTACAATCCCAATTAATTAATCAATGTAAGTATAATTACATCATGTAATTGTTATGTGACTGGCCAGTTGTAGTACACTCTCTTAATCATGTCTATGTGGAACAGGTTTCTGGAAAAGGGGAATCAAACTCATTATCACATAGGGCCACATGAGCATTGTTGGGATGCGATTTGCCTTTTAATTCTTGGACAATTTGTTATTTTTCTTGGATGCTAAAAATAGTATACTCACCTTAGTGTTTAGTGTGAAAATGCAAAAAATTATATTGTATGTATAATCTATATTGTATTCCTTTACCACAGACATAGCCTCAAAACAAATTAATACTTAATTAAATTGCCTTCATTCTGTATCAATTTTCTCAGCTCCACTTGGAAAGCCTCTAGTGGTGGATGCAGTCACTTCATAGGTCACAAAATCAACATGCATTGTAGGAGAAGAAAATTATTTATAATTTTACACTCTATTTAAAGTATTTTAAGTCTCACTTATGAGGCCTTGAGTTTTACAATTGTGATGTAGAATGTGGCTGCTCTAAACTGTTCCTATGTGTAAAAGAATATATAAATAATGTTGTCAGTAAACATTTTCTACTTAATTTACAAATTAATGCACAAAACTGAGTAAAAAAGTGTAGGACATACATCCATGTTTTGAATGCCACAGGTTGAGGACTATAAAATGCAGGTGGCGTATCTTCTCATTTCTGTTGCCACAAGTGGATCATGGGCCAGGCAAATTCCACTGTGTGTAAAGCACAGTGGTGAAATAGAGTGTTCTAAACTTGAAATGCAGGTGGTTTATAATGAATATTAATGTAGCCTTGCATGTTTCAACATTTCCCTTTACTGTTTTTTCAATCTTCCGTACAGATATTTGTGTAGCACCAGCTTCAGTGGGAGGTTTTGAGAGGGAACAGATCCGTGAGCAGCTTGGTGGATTCATTGGCAGGTTTTCAGTGGGCAGACTGCGCAGGTTTCTGTCGGGGATTATTTATGGGAACCCCTTCAGAGCAGGTAAAATGACAGCATCATATTACAGCTAATGACAGATGATGCGTATGTCTTTATGATGTCAATTATGGTGCTGAGGTTGACTGCAGTCTAAGGATCGTTAAATGTAAAATATATTTGTGATCAACAGTTTTCCATAATGTGTTATGAAACGTTAATTTCCCCCTTCTGACAACCTTATCTACTGCATATTTCCCAAATGCTCACCATTTAAACTGAGAGCGGATATGCCATGGATCATGTGATATCCATACAAAGTAAAGGTGTGAAAAGCTTGTATTGAAATGAGCAACTATAGTTGCTAGCAAATGGGCTTCTACAAGTTATTGATAAAGGGATTTTTAAAGTTTTACTTTGTTATTGAGGATGATTATGTACAAAAATCCCGGCGTTGCCATTCGTCGGTTGGGCACCACATAGCGGGCATAACTGGCAGTGCCTGCAGCAGACAGATTCTTGCTAAACTGAGATGACCAGACAATGGTGTGGTCTTCAAATGTTGTTTAAGGACCCTGATTGGCAGAGAGACAATTGTGCAGATTGGGAAATCTAAATTTGGGGGAAAATACATGATCTTTTTTACATTTTTAGAATTTCATATTACATATTCAATATTTCATGTTCAAATTCACATTTTTAGAATTAAAAAAACAACAAATGGCATCACGTTTCTACACTGTCACTTTGCTTTAGGATGAATTTTCACAAGCTTGTACCATTTCAATTGCATCCAAAAATGTATTTGATTGAGAGTGTAGCCCTGATGCTCCTCTGCTTTCACATCATCATCAGAAAATAAATATCTTCTTCCTTTTAAAGCTTCTTTGGGCAGTCCAAAATAGTGGAAATCATATTAGACTTAATCCGAAGTATAATCTCTCTCAGACACGACCAACTACTTCTCCTCCCACCCTCAATGTTTCCAACTAAATTACAAAATTGCTAAAACATTTTGAAGAATTTTTGAAACTTTCATAAACCATAAAGATGAACAAATTCATAACACTATAATAATAAGGGGTGTGAATATTTTTGAACAAATTTTCTTCAGAGAAACTGAATATCATTAAATAAAAAAAAGATTATATAAACTTACTAATAATAAATCATTGGGTCACATTCTTCACTCTCTACAGATGACAGAACGTTTGAGGAGCTCACCCACTCGGACGTGTACATGGACGACGTAGCAGATTACTATGAAAAGGCCGCCAGCATGACTGACTTGTCTATGTCTTACCTACGTGAGGATAAGCATACTCGAGTTAACCTGCTGAACCACAACATCCCTAAAGGCTTATGTTCTCTGTGCAGCATGGGCCACCAGCGCCGGGAGACTGTCTACGGTTGCCTGGAGTGCTCCTCTGGTGGGCAGAAGTACGTACGGTTACATGCTGTGCCATGCTTTGATCTGTGGCACAAAAACATACGATAAGGATTTGCTGGCTTTTTGGATACTACAACTTTTTATCAGGTATCAACTTGCTGTTGGAGAAGCTGTAGGAGCTGTGAATATCATTTAAATTGCTAGAATGTACGTTATTTGGATGTCGATGGTGTTGATGGCTTTTGTCTCAGGTGATAGCGTGAAATACACATGGCTACGCTTGTCCATTTTGGACTGGGAATCATTGATGTTCTGGACCTTTTTATTTTACATCTGCAGACAAGCCAGCAGATTCTCTTACACTCACCTGATCACCAGCTGATTCCCAATCACACACAGCAACCTGAATAATTAAGGTATACCAATAAATTAATCAGTAAGTCAAGTTTACTTCAGGTAAGAACTACGCCATAGTTTTGTTTCCATGAGTAATTCAGCATTATGAAGATAATGCAGTAAGAACCTACTTATCCAAGTGAGAATATTACATTGACCTATACTGACCAAAATGTCTTTGTGTTTAAATTGATTCGAATTGGCTTTAATGCTGTAGATAAATGTAGTCAATAATTTATGGTTGTCATTTTTTTTTTATTTATCTCTCTTCCAAATCAGGCTTTTGGTGAAGCAGGTAGTGAGTAGGAGTTTCAGGGTCCTAAAGACCATGATTAAATGTTACCTACAGTCAGTGTGAAGATTTATCTTCACCTTGTATTTGCATGAACATCAACCATTACAACAGGCGAGTAGGTGGAGAACCCTGACATTCCCAAAATGATCTGCCATTTAGGTCACAGTAGCTCTTGTTTGTCCTTAAACGATGCCATGGGTTTTCTTGGCTGAGAAACATTAGTCTCGCTGGACTTCTGTCATAGGGGCACTTAGATTCTTCTTCATGGAACAATGGGCTTGTACTTAATTCTGTGGGATTTACAATGATAGACATTGGCTGTCATGAGAAACATAGAAAAAAATATAAAGGTCAGCGCTCCATCTGGTGGTCAATGCCGTCATGACATCTAAACCTTCTCCACTTTCACCATGCAGTCAAAAACATCTTTTCTCCAGTTCTTTATTACTTAAAAAAATAATTACCAAGCTTCTACATTAATGAAACGAAATATACAGTAGACCTCGACGAATCTTTAGTAATGCACAAAGCAAAATAAGCACATACATATGACCTTTCTCATTCTCACCATCACTCAAGATAAAATATGCAAGCCCAACCAAAAAAGAACTTGCATAAAAGCTTCATGTTTCGGTTTGCATTTAAAATAAAGTACATTTTTTAATTTGTATACA
The DNA here is from genome assembly GCA_034509265.1 of Microcambeva bendego. Taxonomy (NCBI): domain Eukaryota; kingdom Metazoa; phylum Chordata; class Actinopteri; order Siluriformes; family Trichomycteridae; genus Microcambeva; species Microcambeva bendego. The sequence goes on from JAYDZG010000043.1 coordinate 19,265,339, forward strand.
CATCCAGAAAAATATATTAAGAAATAGTAAAGTGTAAGAATCGTATTCATTTATTCAAGAAATCTTAATTTTATTTCTCAGCTTCTTTAGATCTTGGCTAACACGAGTACTGATCCAATGCATGTTAGGCCACTTCCACTTTCAAAAGATTTTAAAGTCAGATCCAGCAATGTAGGATTAGATTAGCCCATGTTTATTATCGGTATAATGTCCAAATAATGTTTGACAAAAATGTTGCAACTGTATATACTGTATTAATGCAACAGACAGGCTACAGATAATGCTAACTGCAAACTGCTTTATAGGGCATTCCACATGCAGCTGAAAATGAAGAAGCCGCTCCACTTGGCATCAGTCACAACATTGTGCTTCCAGCTCAGCTAATAACTAAACACTATCCTTATAGTTTATACTGCATAATAGATAATAGCTCATCGAAAACAAAAATAGAAATCACAGCGCCTTGTAATCACACATGAGAACCAATTATGTATGTGTCTCAGTACCTTATACACACTAACTAGAATAGGTGTGAATTTCTGAACACCTTACAACTATAAGATCTCCGGAATTCACACTAGTTCAAATCAATTGGACTAATCGTTTAAGGTTGGATTGGTCTCCCCTCCTTACTTCGACCCTTCAATTGGAAGCTTGGTGCATTTTAATTTGCATATCAAAAAGGACTGCAGTGTTCTCAAACAGAAGTTGGAATCTAAAAAAGCTAGACAGCGTTTACCTTACCTACACAAGTAAGTTTTGAGGAATCCATGTAAAGCTAATACTCTTTTCAAATCTAATTAAGAGATTGGCTCGTGTGCTGTAAAGACAGCTAGTACAGTCTCACGCTGCTTACCGGCTAATGTTTACCTAATACTGCCTCTGACGACCATCGAACACTTTTATAAAACTCAATAGTAATGCCATCAGTTATTTATTTCCAGTTTGGAAGATGAGCCATATCTCAAAATAGAATGCTAAAATACAACAAAGCGTGTCTAAGTACTTTAGTTTTTACTATTTAACAATTTAATTTAATGCTTGGCATGCTGCTCTCTTCATATTCAATGTAAGTGAAGCTGTATTATGAAGTCACAACAGGAAACATTTAAAAAAAATGACTTTGGGATTTATATCTGTGCATTGGTGACTAGATTAACAAGCTCTCACATGTAGTATCTGATCTAATTAGCACTGTGGATTAAAGGCCAAGAGAGAACGCTTGCATCAAGGCACTTCGAGGCTGGGTTTACATATCTGCACATAAATAAATACTGTTCATTCCACTGCACAGCTCAAGTACCAAAATTCTTACATTCACTTCAGCCATAGTTAATGGTTGCTGTATGAAACTATTAAATGAGCACTTTCACACCCAGCAGAACTGACTCACACACTCCCGTAGCAATAAATAGTCATTTGTTCACTTCTTCGGTGAAACAAGGTGGCCAGTGTCTAAAAGTAATTGATGTTTAGTGCGCATGACCACATCAGCAATCTTTACATCAGTCAGCATGTATCGTGTTCACTGCATAAAATGTGTTGGCTAATCCGATCAGAGAGAAGAATGTTACCTTTCAACTTCGCATCAGCTTTAACGGACCGTCCTGCTTAGTATCTATAAAGGAATTCAAGTTCGGAGACGAGACAGAACGCACAGAAACCCCTGGAGGTGACGGGAATTCCAGGAATGACAAAATGCTTTGAAAAAGGAATTAGGAAAAAAAAACTCCACATACTGATTCATATCAACGAACATGGCAGAGAAGAAACAGGAACGACAATTAAATCTCTGTCGAAAAAATGTGGAGAGTAAATGTGATGTGGTCCGATGCTTTGGTCAAGTTCAGTCTGTCTGTTTAACCTTCTACTGGAGCAGCCTCTGATTCAGAATCTCCCAGATCATCGCCTTCCGGAAATAGAGCATGTGACACTGCAGGGACAAAGAAAATCTCTATTACATGGTGTTTTCTTGATTTAAAAATAAACATTTAATATATTTTATAAGGCGTATACAATATCGTTCATTTATTAGGATTTTAAGTCATGTTTTACACTTTTGGTTACATTCATGACACGCACGGTTCATATCAAACCCAGTCATGGACATTTTTGCATCTCCAATGAAGCTCTCTTGCATTTGGATTGTTTTTGGACTGTGGGAGGGAGCCTGAGCATGTGGAGAACATGCAGGACCTTCTTACTGTGAGGTGATCGTGCAACCCACATATAAAAAAAATGTTAATAAAGGGGTTTTATCAGGCACAAAAGTGCATGGTAGTGTCCATTTCATCAACCATACATGTCAGGGATGTAGAGTGCATTCAGAATTTTTTTCCACATTTTGTTATGTTACAACCTTACAGGATTACATTCATTTTTCACCCATACCCCAATACCCCAATATGACAAAATGAGAAAAGATTGTTTGGAAATTTTGCAAATGTATAAAAACCTTTAACCACCTTGGAACCACCAGGACAGGAAGGTGACCTCAAACCCAAGGGTCACTCTGACAGAGCTTCAGCATTGCTCTGTGGAGAGGGGAGAACCATCCAGAGGAAGCAAAAGGTGCACATAGGCGCTTAGTGATATATACCCCCCAAAAAACTGAAGACTTGTGTGCCAAGATTCTTGAATGCCACTGGGCACAAGAAGGCACGAAAAACACAGACAACCCACCTTGCCAAATCCAAACATTAAAATACCACTGGTGCCAGAGATCATCGGACTATGTCATAGCTTGTGGATTCAGAGCCGTTTTGACGGCATATTAGTTGGTTGCTTCTAATGTTTTGCTTATTTATTTATAATAATTTATGACAGAACTGGATGCCCAAGAATCATTTTCATTTCACAAGATACAAGTCTTTAATGCCAAACACAAACTGGAGCCCTGGAGGTAACCACAGAGACACAAGGGCTAACATGTTAACTTCATATAGAAAGGACCTGGACCGCTTCACTTAGGAATTGAACCCAAGACCGGCTTGCTGTGAGGTGACTGTGTTACCCACCGAGCCACCACCTAATGCTCTGTGAACCCCTAATATTTATTATTTTTAGACCCCAAACAGTTAAATGACATTTAAAACTTATTCAGTTCTTTATAACTTAATCTGTTATAAAGATTTGCCCGTTTTATGTGTTTATGTTTTATGTCATTAGGCATACTTGGCACTGTCGCCTCACAGCAAGGTGGTACTGGGTTCGATCCCCAGATCTGTTTGGAGTTTGCATGTTCTCCTCATGTCTTCTTGGGTTAACTCTGGGATTTCCTCCCACCAAGATATGCAAGTGAGGTGAACCGAAGACACTGAATTGTCCATTGATGTGTTTGATATGAACTGATGAAGTAACTGTTTCCAGTCATGAATGAGACCAAAAGGTGTGAAGTATGATGTTAAAATCCTAATAAACAAACTCAGTATCATTATAGTACAGTTTTCATTTCCAGTAGATGTTATCTTTGTCTAAATGACCACAATCTTTCTTAATGTACCAGAACCAACTAGAAAAATTGTGTTACCTGTCTAAAAGTGAAGGGACGTCCACGGGCAATGTAGTCAGCATACTTGCATACAAACACACCACAGTCACTCCCGTTATTTTGCTGAGGAAGTTCCTGTAATGGATATGGATATATACTCAAACAAGTAAACAAACAAATGTAAACTTTCAACAAATCCTTTTTAATCTTACAGATGCCCGTAAACTGGTCATTGTCCACTTCAAGACTTCAAAGTCTTTGCCCTTCTTAACATGGTACTCCTCCTTCAGGTACATTCTGCAAAACCAAGGTTAACATTAAGCCACCTTAAAGTACAATCTTATAATGTTATGTCTGAGCAATGTCCCTCACAATATCAGATAACAGATGTCTTCATGTCTCTGTCCCATGGAGTCAAATGACCGCACGGATTTTCTTCTGAAGTCAACGGCCTA
>JAYDZG010000043.1:19286299-19300218 GCA_034509265.1 Microcambeva bendego
TAAACATGTTGTCCTTTAAAAAGCTATTTTCTAACCCCCCCCCCCCCACACACACACACACACACACACAAACACACACTCACCCCCAGCCCAGGAGAATGAAGATGATGGGTCGAACTTTGAGCTGCTCATTCTTTTTCAGCAAAGCCAGAGAGAAAGCTAAGAGACCTACAGAAGAACACACCATCTACACCACTACGCAACACAGCACAGCACAGACTAATCACAAACTAAGTAAACACATCATTATCAGTCATTACCAGTTAATCAAAAGTATAATCTTCTATTTTAGGAACATCGGTTCAGCTGTACATTTATAAAAGCATATAGACAGCAAAAACTGTATATCAAATATCATAGTAGCTGCTGTAACTTCAGCTTTATGCCCGAATCCCTGTGATGGACTGGAGGCCAGGATTATATTATGAAAGTAGGGCATTTAAGTAAAGGCATTTTTTTCTTTGAAAAACAATAAGGCCAACCTTAAAAAGTAGATCAAGATGACCTGTCGACTGAAATGTTAAGTCTCAAGCCGAAGAAGTGTGGTTAACTCAGATGTACACAGTATCTGATTAGTTTACCAACCATCATGTATACAATTGATAGCATTTGTTTTAGAGTAACTGACAGTGTGTGTGTGTGTGTGTCAGCTTGCATGCGATTGAGCTTTACCTGTCCACATATAGGTGCTATAAATAGATCCATACAGCAATGTGAAGGTAAGGATCTGTCCCAAAATATTATCTTGCTGAATAACAAACTTCCACACACCCATTGACACACACACCAACAGCTACAAAAGATAAAACAAATAGATTTTAAAAACACACATTTTACAAAAAAAGTGTACGAATAGTGAAATAAATTATCCACCTGAGCAAGAAAAAGATTTGTTGCAAACATTTGTGGCAACTTCCTGAACTTCCTGCTGAGCACCATGACAGCAACAGTCCATACCTATCACAAATAAATTCCATAAAGGCAGAAAAAAAAACGTTTAGCACATCATTGACGAGCAAATCTTTTTTTTTACCTTTTACTCTAATCCCATGGTAGCTTTTGGATTGCATTGATACACTATATGGTCTAATGGAGTGTGTTTGTGGAAATTTTTTCCATAAAAGGCAAAAATAATAATAATAACATAAGACAAATGTTGCGGGAAGAAAAGGCCATGTGGTACCCAACAGATGTGCTTGGTTGGCACAGGTTGTCAATGCAATGTCAATGAACTAGACATAACATATTACAGACTTCTCTAACCTGTAGCCACAAAGTTGAAAGCGTGTAATTATTCATATACAATTTATTTCATGCATCCGTTAGCAATGGGTGAGGCTAAAACACATGAATTTAATCATCAGAAAAAGGTGTGAATACCTCTGGTCTATGCTGCCGTGGAGCTCAGCTGGGGCTTGGATATCAAATCCTACTATTCCTTTTAGCTTTGAATGAAACCCTTGCTTACTTACCAGGAAGACAAAGCTGATAATGCTGATGTTAAAGCTGACCTCCTGCAGCTCTGAAATCAGATGTGTTGCCTCCATCCGGGGTATAGAGAGTAACCATGCTGATAGGTACATAATGGGTGCAGACAGCAAAGTACTGATAAACATGCCCGAGGTCACCTACACATGGACGCACACAAATGCACACATAACAAGTATCTGAAGATTGGCATAATAAAATACTCTGACCAGTTACGTTAGGATTAAAATATAATTACAATTAGGAAGGTCTGAGCATTAAAAAAAAAAGAAAAACATATGCATGCATGTTTGTGCTTAAACAGATCTACCATTTTAGATTCATCAGTACACTGGTGTATCTTCACAATAAAAGTTTTTTGAGCACGTTCTTTGAGTTGATGTTGAGAATGAAACATCACCTTACATACAAATGAGACTGCAGGAGATTTATTAAAAATCCTTAATATGGAATTAGTATTGGCATTTGGAGCCATTTTCACATTCATCACAATATGGGCTACATGAAATGGCACAAGGAAATAATACAACCTAAAAATGGTGGAAATGTATCATACACATATACATTAATCTACACCCATTCACTTTATGGCGAGCAGCCAATAAACCTTTCAGGGAAATCATGGGGAAAATAGACACAGTAAATAGGGCGATTATTGAACCTTGGTCCCTGGACCCATGGTGCTGCAACTCTTCCAGATGACTTTTATTTACAACCATAGGAAAAAAAACTCATCTTCTTTAGTTTTACAATTTTTAGTACAGGGTATGTGTTTGAACAAAGTTTATTTTTATTCTGTTATAATCCTAATTCTATAGAATAAAAAAAACAATATGTATACAGTGGGGAAAGCACAGTTCCATTTTCTTACATGGCAAATGTTCCAGCATACTTACCACCTCCAACTGCATGTTGTATTGACTGGCATAAATTGCTACACTTGGTGCAGATGGGAAGATGCCATATATAAATGCATAGTCTGAAAGACTGCTGTGGTTTGATGAACTAGAATTATCTGCATCCAGGAGCTCCAGCATGTCCTTACATATCAACGGCATCAACAACCTGCACAGCCGTACAAACGCACAATACAATTAAATAAGACACTACAGCAAGAGAACACAAAACGTGACATTTAAAGCAATACACACGAATATTCTCACAGTTTAGCCGTGATGAGCAGTATGAGAGTGACTCCAGTAGAGCGAGCGACTTCGCCCGTTTGGCCCACCATGGTCAACCCTAGGTAAAATAAAGCAGCCCCTCCGAATGAGTCTGCCAATCCATCTACAAACTCTCCCAGCAATGCAGGGATATGTCCACCAAACAGAAAGTGACAGACAATCCCAACCAGGACCATGAAGACAATTGGATTTTTTATTACCTGCAGACCAGACGAAACACATAAATTATGAAGAGATTTGGGAGAAGCAAATTTTTTAGACACTATTGGACATTGAGAAGGTTCTAAGTAGAGGTTCACAATTCTGAAAGAAGAAATTGGAACAGGAGACAAAAACCTTTGTGCAGCCAATTTATTGACAACTGCATTTACACTCAAACGTGTTTTTTTCAGCTGATCAAAAGTTTAAGGCCTTTAAATGCCAAAATCTGGGAAAAATATTGGATTCCATGTAATTTTCCACCAAGCATTAACACTGTCGAGACCTCCTGATGGCAAACGCAAAAAAGCTCACTGACTTTGAACTTGATATGATTGTGAGCTGCATAAGCCTCTGATGAGGTTGGATGCAGTGAGACAGTCATTTTACATTTATTAAAAGATCCTGAGGGTTTTGAACTAAAAAAGTCAAGTGGTGGACAAAAAAATAATCATGCTTTTTCCTTCAATGGAACAATGGAGCTTCAGGTTGTGCAGGGCCGTCAAACAGCAGCTGGCTATGGGGAGACGTTGCTACGGGCATCCCTCATGACTGAGGACCCTTGTCTGTACGGAAATGTGTTTTTTCAAAAGGTCAATGCCGCAGTTCTCAATACCACCTGACAAAAGAATTCTTTCAGGAGAATAATGTCACTCTTTTGGACCATCCTGCATGGTCCCCTGATCTAAATCCGAATAAAACATTTTGGGATGGATGGCCAGGGAAGTTTACAATAATGTACATCAGTTCCAGACAGTTGATGCCCTTCGTGAAGCCATCTTCAACACTTGGAGCAACGTTCTCATCATGCCTAAACGATTGTTTGAATTGATCAACAAGAATGGTGGAGCTACTCATTACTGAGTCCTTTTTTGGACACTTTGATTCATGTTTTGAGGGTTTTTGTCCATGTTGGTCTACTTTCACAAGACAAATACTACTTTCACAATAATAATAATACTAAATAATGCCCAGGCAACCACTCACCCGCAACAGGACAGTAAAGAAAATGTGGAGTTTGCTTTGGTTGTGGTCAGGGCTTTGCCTCCAATGCTGGAGCTCACAGAGGAAAAAGCCTACTGGATTCAGAAGTATCAAAGACACCGGCGCAACCAAATACAGGTACTGCATATAGTCTGGGTGTGAATTGCGGTACAAAGCATCCACTGTAGAAAAAAAGGTACATTGAGGGGTTAGAGAACTGAGCCATGCATATGCATAGTTTCTCATAGACTCTTTCGATTGCTAGATTGGGCATTTCTAAATAGTTGCACAAAAGTTTGTTTGAATCCACTTACCTATGGGATATCCGAGAGCAAAGTCATTACTCTGTGTAGCAAAGATGGCAAAGAGTCCAGCTTTCCCAAACCTACTCTCCGAAGTCGCCACCAGCAGTGTGAGAACACATACCAGCACAAACACACACACCTTTGCAATCAGCACACTCCACAGAAACGACCACACTATGTTGTCAAACTGAAGTTGCACCATGTTCTTAAAAAGCAGTGCAGGAAGAGCAAAGCATGACACAAAACTTCCCAAGCTCTTTGCTTGTCCAACATTGATAATGTTACTGCGGCCTGCCACATAGCCACACAGAATGATGCCGAAGCACTCAAGCAATGCAGGAAAGAGCCTGTCAATTGACATGGCAGATGGTGACAAAAGATTATGGGTGATGTTGAGACCATGGATGGAGATGTAGTGGCTTTCTTCCATGTTGTCATCTGACCCACGTGGAGCTCAGAGGCAAGACGAAATCTACAAAAGAAATACATAAAAATTTTAATATTTCAGAACACAATCTGTAAATTGCAACATGTACAGTGTGAGAAAAGTACTCAACTGCTTTCCAGTAATCTATTTGTTTATTCAGTTAGGATTTTAACGTCATGTTTTACACTCATAACAGAAAACGGTTATTCGTTACACAAGTTTAATCAGTCCACAGGTCAAACACAGTCGTGGACAATTTTGTATCTCAGATTCACCTCAATTGCATGTTTTGGGACTGTGGGAGAAAACTGGAGCACTCAGAGTAAAACCACGCAGGCTGGGGTAGAACATGCAACATTCACACAGAAAGGACCTGGACCGTCCCCACCTGGGAATCGAACCCAGGACCTTCTTAGTGCTACTGACTAACTAGCCACGTGAAACCTACAAATATTATAAATAGCTAGCTTTTTATGGTAAAAACATTCATATAAGTTGTAGATACATCCAAATAGGACATGGTTGGGAATTTTGCAATGCTGTTGAAGGACTAACACTCAACTTAAAACAAGCTACAGACGCAAAACAAACAAGACACTTTAAATATTATATACATACAATATGTGCATGCGATGAAACACTGAATTTAAGCATTCAGTGGGTTAATTTGACTTAAATGGAATGTCCAAAGCAGGTGTGCCTAATAAACTGTCATTAATAAACCAGTCATTTTCAAACACCATGTCATCAGCGTGTCGCTAAAACAAATGAAAATCTTGATGTCAGGGTGGAGCACTCAGTGATAACATTGGGGCAATAATATTATTCTGAGTTCAAACCTACCTTTACTAAATTATTTTTGTAGGCTTTCAAAACAGTATTGTTTGAATATTTACATAATCATATCACCATAATATTTACTACCCACAAACGTATCGTGCGTATGCATAGCCATCTTCATTCTGCTGGGGTTAGTCCCAAACCGCATTCAATCCTTCTAACTAGTGTGCACTACCACAGTGACATCCTTAAGATACACAGATAACATGCATGAATTATAATCAAATCAAATATATACAAACAACAAAAGTTTTACTCAGCCCCAAAATTGCATAGACCTTCACTTTTTAGAACTGTAAGCTGAAGGCTAAGTGTGTTTTCTGGTCATACTTAGTCATTCGATAAATTCCTTTAAATTTTTGCTCATATTTAAAACAAAATGTTTCGAAGCCTTGTGCAGTGCAAATGATCTGGATCAAACTATTTATTACAATGTACCAAAGAAATGTATATTTAATGATCCCTTTCATAGCCGTGTCTGGAAGAATAGTCTGCATCCTAGGAAGTTCCATGTGTGCCTATTTTTCATATTATGTTTTCTCTAAATGCAGTTTAGATTTATATATATATATAAAACTCTAGACTCAGCTATTACTCATGAGCTTATTTTAGGCCTAGCCATCTAAAATGACAACTATGCAAGTTATACAAATATGGTAGAAGTACCAATCATGGTGTGATATAGAAGTATACTGTATGTAATCTGTATCAGTAAACAAGGCAAAAAGTGCACCATTTTAACACAACACACATCTTCATATATATACAACAGGTTTAATACTGAACTGAACAAATATACTAGTAAACATAAACTTACAAAATAAACAAGACAACCATGCCTAGGCACTCTGCGATCAAAATGTCATTTTTTGACATAAAGAAACTAATAAGGCACATCGTTCTTTAAGATCTCAGTACAATCTCCACCCTACGTTCATACACTCAGTACTGCGTTTATTTTAATCTGTCAGCAAACACCCTGCCCAATAATTAATTTTTACTTTCAGAAATCAGCTTATTTATTGATTTTAATACTGTAAATATTTTCACAAGTGTAATAACTGTTGGAATAATATTGCTGTCTGAAACAAAAGTTAAGAATAAAAAACAGCGTAGACAAGCTTCTAAATCATGGCAGACATTTTTGGTGTTTTTTTGTAATATGTCAGAATTGCTCTGTTCTGAGCAATTTTTCATTTGGTGGAATAGGATTCTTTGTTTGAACACAAGCAAGCATCTCTAATCAATTACATTTAATGATAAGAAATTAGAAGGCCAGCACATTTACCAATTATTTTAATCCTTCAAGCATAATAATAGACCAGTTACAAAAATGTTTAACCCCAACCTAAACTTTATGGCTAACAAAAAGCAGACCTCTACTAAAATACAGAAATTTAAGCATTATTGATATTAACATATTTCTTTGTGATCACTGGATTTTGTTGGCATGGTTGGCAGCAGGTAGCGAGGGTACTGCACAGAAATATGAATCGTAGTAACCCGTTTTTAAACTCTCTTAACTGTGTTTTTTTCTAGTAGTTGCGTAAGTGTCCTTCTACATACTCCAGTTATCTCAAACCTTTCAAAAATGCTCCTAGATGTGAGTGAACGGGACTGTCGATGTGGCAAAAAAAAGTGAATCCTTACCTTGCTCACAGTGATTTTGGGTGGCACCAGAAAGTTAAATAAATCATTATTAACTATTACGACTGTGTTATTAGAAAACGAATCAAAAGTAAAAGTATTAACGTACTTATTTTTAGTATTGCTGAATAACTAGAGGGAACATTGAAAATCATTAATTAAAGTAAGCTACATACACTTCCACACGTTACCACGTCTGCGACACGACTAATAATCCAGCAGCTACATCAAAACAACACTTGATGTATAAAATCTGCCATAAAGACATGGTACGTAATGAGAAAATGTGGCTTCGTGCATCCCTGGTCCATTACAACACAATTTAAGCCAGAATTGTTTTCCCTGGCTCTGATAAAACCCTTCAGTTAATTACCTGGTTTATACAGTTGGTCAAAGCTTCAGAGTAAAGAAACTGTGCAGGATACACATTATCAAGTTTTCATATGAATAGTTTGCTCCTGCCCACCAGTAATTTAAGAAAGAATAATGTGCAGGTAAACTGACAGGCACTGTGTGGTGTTGGAAACAGTTTATATGGCCTGAACGTAAACACGTAATTTCAAAAAGCAGCAAGGAAGTGCTCAACATGCAAAATAAATGTTTAAAGCCAAACGAATAACACGTATTGAGGAAGAAGCACGGTATCCCTGAGCAGCCAGCCTACTCCATTTATCTGGGAATAGGGGGCAACGGGGGAGCGCCTCTCTCTTTTTTTCCTGAACCTGAAACACACGAAGTCACACATCCTAATTTCAAATGATCATAATATATGAGTCAATTCATAAAGACTGTAGCTGTTGTTCAGACGCAATGTAGAGAATTCTGAATCACAGTGATTACAAGTAGCAGAATAAAGTTAGTTACCTCTGCCATCACTCCTGGCCAGCCTGCTGGGATATGTCTTTTGAAAGGGAACATAAGGATCCGGTGGTGGGAAATCTGACACAGGACGGAAACTGAAGCGCATTTCCCAGTCATCTAATCACACACAATGGAAAAAAAACTATTAATGAATGAAACCATTAGAACAATAAAAGGACCCTTATTGAACATACCCCACCTGCATGTTGGGAGTGACTGTGGTAACCGTTGCCCATTGGAGGAGGTGGTGGACCTCCAGAAGTGGGCCTGTCTGGTGGGGGTGGCGGCCTGTTGCTGCCACGAGGAGGGTCAGATCCTACTCGGTTTGGAGGAAGCGGGGCTGCTGATGACCGTACACTCCCACTGCCTGGTCGACCAGATGGGGGTGGAGGTGGAAGGGGACCTGTCGATGCCCAAACAAAATTATAAACATTAAAAATGTTTACACTTTAATGTCTATTGTAACCAGACATCACCTAAACTTATTGAAATAATGTATTTGTATTTAATAACGACATGCCACAATCCGACCACTTTAATTAAAATATGATTCACTCTGGCACACTGGATTTTAACTGTATTATGATTGGAAGACAAATAATTCTTAGGAAATGAAAATGACCAGGAATCCCATATACACATGGATGTAAAAGTGACCTGGCTAAAATGGCAGCTAGTGAAAGGATGTCATTTAGGCTATGGCAGAAGCTGGACAGGTTTAATTAGACCTTAAGGACATATAATTAGACATTAGACAGAATAGACTTAGGTAAGATATTTCAATTATTTAGAGAAAAAAGACAACCAGGTCTTTAAACATTATGTAGTGGGGTGTTCCTTGTATATTATTATATGAAACCTGGTATATGACACAAGCCTGTGGCGTGTGGCATTAAAAAAAACTCACCATGCATGCAAGAACTTAACTTTGTGCAGCAAAACAAAGGGGTGAGCGATGTAAGCAAAGTGGAAAGCATTAGGGCACTAGAGAAGCGTTATGTACTATGAGTGCCACAACAAGGTTAATGTGGAAATGGTCCACATTATGTCAGCTCATGAAATGTGACTTCTTTCATGAGCTGCTGCCATCAAAAGCAACAACTGATAACATTAAAAGATTGTGTATTTTGGACTGAGGCACTTTCTTTGACAATAATCCAATCATTAATTATTTGAAGGTTTCAGGGGACTACCTGTTCGTCCAGTTGCGTTCCGACCCAAAGGAGGGGGTCTCTCAGAGGGAGGCGGAGGAAGGGGAACCGATCGTCCTGGTGGAGGAGGAGAGGGGGCATGAGAGGTGAGCGATATATGCCTCTGAGGAAGCCGAGGTGTGTGCTCCTCATTAGGCTTGGTTGGTCGCCCGGGTGGCAGTGGAGGGGCGGAGCTTACAGGCCCACGAGAAGATAGGGGAGGTGGCTTATTGTTGGCAGAAGGAGGCGGGGGAGGAGGTGGGCTGTCCCTTGGAAGAGGCATGGAGGGCCGGCTTCCAGGTGGAACGGGTGGTGGCCGGTCTTCTCCTCGAGTAGGAGCTGGTGGAAGAGGTGGTCGACCTGAAAAAGGCACAGGGTGTGGAGCTGAAGGACTGGATTGGGGGCGTCCACCTGGCAAAGGTGGGGGCATGGCTTGTCTTATAGGAGGGTTTGGAGGAGGTGGCGCAGGTGAAGAGCCAAGAGGACGGGGTCCACCGGGCAGAGGAGGTGCTCCTCTAGACTGTAAGTTACTCTGATAAGGTCGTGGTGTGTTAGGAACAGGCGGAGGTGGTCCTCCAGGGGTTTCAGGCCGAGGAGGGGTCAGTCGGGCCCGCGGAGAGTCAGACGTGCCGTTACGAGGCCCAGGAAAACGCGGGGCAGGGCCTGCGCCACCCCCAAATGGCCGAGGGCCAGAACTACGGGAACCTGGAGGAAGACAGGGAGGTCTGGTATTACCAGAGTCTGAAAATACAGAAAAACAAAGATTAGTAAAAGCATATTAATACAATTTAAAAACAATAATAAAACCAATAATGATAACAATATAAAAAAAATATTCCTTTTATCTGCTTCTGTTAGGATCACCACAATGAATCATTCTTCAGAATTTTTGATTTTGCACAGTGTTTACACAGGATGGTCTTCATTTAGCAACTCATCACTGTATGATAACAACTACAACAACAACAACATTATTACTAATAATATTATTGTTGTAGTTGTTATTAGTATTATTATTATCATTGGCAGTAATGGTAGTAGTATTTAAAATATGTATTTGTATATCTTTATGAAATGCTTAATTTTACATTATTAAGTGTATCTCACTATTTTAATATGGATTATATATTATATGTATTACAAATCCATCTTTTATGATTAGTATTGTCCCATTATGGTTTATTCCTTATATAACAGCTCAATAACCTGTAATTAAAATATAATAATAATCATAATCATAATCATCATCATCATCATCATCATCATCTTCAAATTCGCATCCCTTTCTTGATAGATGTCACATAAATATTTTTTGTATCATGGCGCTAGTGACATTTATTTTACATTAGTTTTATAATTTATATAGTCATTAAAGTCTTAAATGTTAATTTCTAATCAGTAATAAGCAGCCATTAAAGTACACCCATACTTTAAATGCCAGCATTAATTGAAGCTACAAAACAAATTCATGTTTTGACACCCAACTCCCTCCACGTCAGGGAGTTTTCCAAATTTACTTACCCGAGCTGTGTTTTTAGCGTCATTACACTTCGACATCTTGGATATTTGGACTAACCGACTGCTAACTGAATTGCCGTAGACACAAACCACAGATTTTACAGACTACACAGGAACAGGCTCATTTCAGTCAGTGACACACTTTTCATGGCTTCGAATTAGGTATTAATTATAACCAGTGATTCTCATTCAACATCAGTGCCTTGCAATAACTGTTTCAGTAAGTGGGCACAGACTTGAGGAAGCAGAGAAAGGCACTCCAGTTGTGTAATCAAGCTTGCAACCAGGTGTCCATATACTTTTGATCATACAGCGAACATACATCTCAAAAGCTACAGGTACAGCTTGTAAACCCTCTATAGGTCTTATTTCACACAATGTATGACTAAACCAGATTGTATTATGCAATGGTTTGGCTCTTAAACTGATGGAAACACAGATCATCTTTAATTAAGAATTTATGGTAGCACAAACTAGTTTCAGCATTAGCAGCATGTGGATAAAAATGAAGTAAGTGTATTCATGGGAACATTTCAAGTTAGTCCAAGTTCTAAGTGACCCATGCCAAAATAAGTGATTTGGTTAACTCCAAACACATTGCTGCTGTGCTTGCAATCCCTAAATAAATTACTCTTCTGGAAAGTAGGTGGTTGTTAACACTTAACAATTTGCTATGTCTCTGTTTCTCACCATCTCTGGTGGACCGCAGCTTTGGCATGCCATCCTGAAATAGGCCACCTAAACCTGCTGGCGTGCCGCCTCCAAAACTCCCACCTCCACCACCAGGACCACCCCCAGATCCTCCTCCTCCTCCACCACCTCCAGCTTTGGACTCTGTTAAAAATAAATTTAAGCAAAACAATTATTATGACATGTTTTCCAAAGGTTCAAAACATCACATCAAGTTCTATCAGATCATCCATTTTCATAATTAAAAACAAAATAAGGTAATAAACACAGGATGAACATCAGTAAAATTAACACAAATACTCTTTTTTAGTCCAAAAAGCATTTTTTGCTGCCAGGGAATGGGGCAGCATGGTGACTTAGTGGGTAGCACTGTCGCATCACAGCAAGAAGGTCCTGGGTTCGATCCCCAGGTGGGGCGATATACCTTGCGCCCGTTGAAGCGCTGGGATAGGCTCCAGCACCCCTCCCCGACGCTAATTAGGATTAGGGGTTAAGACAACTGACTGAACTGAACAGTCAGGGCATGTATACTTCGACACTGATTATGTCCATCAAATTCTACAGAAAGTTGACTGCGGCACTTAGGGGGCGCAGTGGTAAAACTCACAAGCACACCAGAATGGAAATCGTTATTTGAATTCCAGCTCTGCTGCACAGAAAACAATTTTATAAGCTATAAGGTAATAAGGCAAAATAATAGTACATAAAAATGCCATTAATTCAATTCAATGCCAAAAATCAACCATCTGTATTCTCAATTTCAATTTCCGCTAGTTCTTCCGGTGTGTGTTTGCTTTCAGTCCTCTTCTTTACATTCAGAAATGTTTTGGATAACTGCCCACCCAGTGACCTTTGCAGTGTTTGGCTGGACATGGGTTGATTTAAAAAATTATCCAACATACTTGAGATCTTGCACTTCAGTCGGTCATCAATTGCAAGGAAATATTTCATTAGCAGCCATAGCATAACACCAACTTATCTAAGTTTCACTATTAATGTAATGCTCTTTTTATCATAGACGGTCCCTTCTTTTCTCCACTCTTTAATCTCCCTATCACTTTGGTGTTCACGGATTACCTTGGTCTAGAGATTATTGTTACAGACCTGTGTATGCATTCTCAGTTTTTATTTCTAATCTGTCTTTCCTGTTTTTTAGCTCATCAGTGATTTATGTCTTGTGTCTTTATGTCCTCTTTTAATGTTTATTTTTCATGATTGTTCACTTTGACAGCATCCTTATGAAAACGTGCATAAGTTTCTCTTCACAGGAGACAGAAGAAAGATTGTTAAGACCTCAGTCTTCCAGACATTTTAAGGTTCATTTATTGGTATGCTTTTATTTGTATAAAAAATATATAAATGACTTAGCAACATTTAATCTTTTTGCGACCTCACTTAATCGCATGCCTTGTTTAACTGTCAGCAAAAGCTCTGGGACTCTCTAGCCACTAGAATGCACAAAACCGTGAAGCCTGGATTAAAAGGAGGGTTTTGTCAGGAAAGGCAACCGGCATAAAAACTATGCCTAATGAATAATGTGGACCTCAATCTGGTGTAGTGACCCCTAATGGGAGCAGGTGAAGGAATTCACACTGAAGTGAAGCTTGTGTGGTTCAAAATGGGTTCTTACTTTCAAGTACTGGTGCGCTGCGGTCATTGGTAACAGCCTTCTTGAGTCGAGCTCCTTTGGTAATGTCGGACAATAATGCATTTCTTCCCTGCTGCTCAGACTTGTTCAGGGCAGGCTTATCTGTGTTGGCCTGTTCATAAAAACAGAAATACATACATTATTTTATTATAAATATGATATTCTGTGTAGTATATGGCCATATGTATATCAGTAATTTGGCATTTGCCAATAAGTTGATTGAATGTAAATATAAAATATTAATGCATTAAATGTAGCAGCTTTAACCTCTTCCACCATGACTAGATCAGAAGCCAAACCTCATAGCGTACTTGTATGAACATAAGAAAAACAGACATTCATTATTAATCCAGTTATTACAATAATGGACAGTTCCTTTTGAGGTGATTATTTGGCTGTTAGTTTATTTTGTTTCTCAAAACCAAAAAAAATAAACAATTACATTTACCCAAAGCAACAATAGTCTAGTCTAAGTATCTTGGGCTTAAGGGCCTAACAGTGATGTTTGGCAAGTCAACCATGCACAGTGCCGCTTGATTTTAGTCTCTTAATTATTTGTGGGTGTGTTTTGAGCATCTCGTGTCACTTGCCATTTCCTTTAAGAGTCCGTTGAGGTCTGATTTGGCAGATGTGTTATTTTAGCGGCACAGCTACTTGAACTTGAACGTGTCCAGCACTTCTCAGCAGAGGAAACTGACCTGCTCGTTCATGCTGTGAAGGTGTGGGAGCATTTCAGTGATGAAGAGATGAGTCAAACACAGTGATCCAATAATTTTACACAGCAAGAAGGTCCTGGGTTCGATCCCTGGGTGGGGCGATCTCGGTCCTTTCTGTGCAGAGATTGCATGTTCTCCCCGTGTCTGAGTGGGTTTCCTCTGGGTACTCTGGTTTCCTCCCACAGTCCAAAGACATGCTACCAGGTTAATTGGAGACACTGAA
>JAYDZG010000043.1:19306049-19316258 GCA_034509265.1 Microcambeva bendego
GCGAGGAATATTACATATACAGAAGGGAGGATGGACAGTGGAGAGAAAATTCATATTTATATTTCTTTAAATCTGTGATGTGTTGCAAACATCTTTATCGTGATAATTATCCATAATGATCAATAAAGTTAAATTCATTGTGATAACATTTTTGGCCATAGCGGCCATCTCCAGCTATTTTGACACCTGTGACCTGACCTGAAGAAAAGAACTTAGATCAGGGGCCCCCAATATTTTTTTCTCAAGTGCCACATTCAATGATCATCCAGTTAGTGCCAGTTAGTTATTTTTGTTATTATTATGTAATTAGGTAATATTATTAATATGTAATTAGGTAAAATCGTTACAATAAAACAAAATTTATCTTATTAAATGATTACATTTTCGTTATTGGGCACCAAGGATGTTTTATGACTTATGCCTAGTTCCCACTACACGATTTTTGCTTGGCTACTAATCACAGCTCGATTGCCTGGCTCGGGAACAACAGAGTTCACTCTGTGAACCGAACAGCGATCGCATAGTGTGAAATACCAACCAACTTGCCCCGAACGATCGGGAACCGAAATCAGATTTTAAAAACGCTGACTATTTCAAGAGGCATTTTCCGACTCACAATGAGTGTCGAATAAGCAATGAGCTCCATAGGGTGCAAATTTAATCTTCCGTCCTTCAAACAGGCGATAGATAGAGAGAGAGAGAGAGAGAGAGAGAGAGAGAGAGAGAGAGAGAGAGAGAGAGAGAGAGAGATAGATAGATAGATAGATAGATAGATAGATATTTATTCATATAAATGTGGCATTTCGACATCCCAGAACATAGTTTGCTAAATTAATTTTAAAACAAATTGTCCAAGAGTCAAGGTGACTGCAATCGATATGTTACACGCAGTCCTTTGAAGGCCACCATACGGTTATAGATGCTGTAAGACTCATTTGTCCTCAGGACTAGTGGTACACTTTTTGTGTCTACTGATCGGCATCTGTGGCGTCATATTATGACTAAAATACATTTGTCCTCCCTACACTTTCATATAAGTAACTTCCAATGCAGCCACATAAACAGGAACCAATACAACAGATGCACATCTTGCTCTATTACTCATACTGCAACAAAACATGTAAATGATCCAGTCATCAGAGTCAATTAATACGACAAATACAAACTCAGTAGAAATCTTCTAGCTCATCCTTCCAGATGCCCAAAGTCTTTACAGCTTGAACACTTTCCCCCTCCTCCTCTTTTCGTCCTTTCCGTGCTCTCACATTCTGCACAGGCTTTTTTTTTTTATTCCAGCTAGCGTACATCCGCTGAGTGTGCCAAAAGTACTGCTCACCACTGAAAAATATGATGGGAAGTGGGCACATTTCCTGTTGGTAGACAGAAAGCCCATGTGCATATGCACATTCGTAGCTTTACATAAATAATATTTCAAACACAGCATGTCTTTTTTTTAAATAAAGAATGACCAAGACTTGCTAACGCTGCAAAGAATTTTACTGGGACACATGAAGAATCTATTTTGAGAGAGTTAAATGTGCTTTCAGAAAAAGTGTACTTGGTGACTCTTAGACACCAACATCATTTGAAGATGTGTTTAAAAAGCACAGATCTTGCTCAGACAAAATTAAACAGACACACATTCTTCATCTTTTATATTTAAAAAAAATACATCATGTGGTGTGGCACAAGAAAGCTGTCTTGCCCCCTACTTTTTTATTATGTATGCTACCACTGGGAGATATAATCAGAGAACACTGATAAAAAAATCTTCATACCTATACAGACGATACCAGCTATAGATTTCTGTCAAGCCGACTGACATACACGCTCTTTGCTCCTTGACTACCAGCCTATCTGCAATTAATTAATAGATGAGTCAAATTTCTCATATTAAATGAGAATAAGTAAGAAATACTCTTAGATGGTCCCAAAGCCAAAAGAGACGCCCTCTCCAAAAGACTAGCAGATCTGAATCAGCAGTGCAAAGAAGAAATGACCAGCCTGGGAGTAATTACTAGCAGGATAGAGCATATTATCTATATTATGGTTAGGGTAGCGCACCGCTGTTGGGCCCTAGAGCAGTCAATTGATTCTTATCGATTTTTGGTGCATCGTTACATCTCTATTGTTGACACAGATTCACAAAGGTATATGCTCTGTTTATTTTAGATCTAGATGTAGTATTAGATATCTAAACGCTGAGTGACTTCCTCTGATTTGTCCATTATCAGATTAGTGAAATGCCTGAAACAGCAGTCTGAGCAGATCACCTAAATTAACTGTACAGAAGCTCAAGATCATTCTGAATTTTACTGGTGCACATATTAAATATGTTTCTGCTTCATCATCAAAGAGCTTGGGTAAGTTGGAACTGTATGATCACCATAAAATGTTAGAAGTGAGTTTTAATGACTTTAGGGGACATAAGGAGAGAATGTGTGTCTTTTACAAGGTCTGGATGGAACCTTGGTTTCATTCCAGTGTTGTAGCCACACGTGTCCTCGAGCACTTGAGACACATGTTTTTATTGCAAGGTATTCCACTCACTACAGCTGTGATGTTATACACAGATGTAAAAGTTTTAATGTAGAACGCAGGAAGCAGATTTTCCTAAACCCGACAGAAACATAGAGGTAACCAGGGGGCACTGTCCAACACATCCAAGCACATCGGTTGATTTGTTACACAGTGGTTTTAAAATAAGGTACAGTATTCACCAGATGTTCAATAGCTATTGCTTGAAACTGAAAATCAGTCAGTACCACTGCTGTGTTTTCACTTTTGCACAGGAATACTGGATGTTCCTTCGGGAGCTCCAGTTTAATCCCACAGTCCAAAGACTTAAATTAGGTGAATTGGAACTGACATTAAACTTGAAATATTTATGTATTTATTAGAATGTTAACAGCACGTATTACACATTTCGCAACAATGACAGGTTACATAAAATGAATCAGTTTAAGTTTTTGACACATTCATGGACATTTACTCATGTCTTTGGACTTTTGGGGGGAAGGACAGAAGAAACTTCACACAGAAGGGACACGGATCCATCCACCTCAGAATTAAACCCAAGACCTACTTGCTGTGAGGTGACAATGCTACCCACTGCGCCACCATGCCACCTAACTTGAACTAATGAATCCAACAGGCAAAACAATCCGTGCCATCACTTTTCTGTGAAACCTTCCGGCTGCTTCCGTTAGGGGTCGCCACAGCGCATCATGGTCTGCATTACCGATTTGGTATGGTTTTAAGCCAGATGCCCTTCCTGATGCAAACCTCCATATTTATCCAGGCTTGGGCCAGGCACTACAATGCACTGGTTTGTGCATCCTAGTGTCTAGGGTTGCGACAACAGCTGGCTGTGCTGAGTTTTAAACTGCTACATAGTGTTAACATGCCTCCGTTGCAACTTAGAAACTAAATTAAAATGTTAAGCTGATCTGTAAAAACACTGGAGATGGTTTTATTTGTTAAAATACTCTTTAGAAATATTTAGCCACAAAACCAAATAAAGGCAAGGTCTGCCTCAAAGGTTTGAGTCTAGCCAGATGTGCGATCAAACTGGAACCTTACCCGCTCAAGTAGCACTATACATTTTTATCTTCTATTTTAGTTTATTTACTATGTTAGTTTCATCCCTCAACCTGAAGGTGGTTAGAGGATCTGTGTAAGCATAATCACATCAGTCAGGAAATGGGAAAGAATGACTATTTTTCTGTTTCTTTCTTTTTTTAACACATAGTGCTATTTTCCACTTCCTCTCTAAAACCGTCACACTTCCTTTAAACAACAAGAAGGTGAACTTGAGTAATGCATGTTCTAGTCTGTTACAAATCACATGCATGGTATTCAGGATTAAGTATAGTATACTTAACCTTCTTAAAGGAACAGACTATATATCTGTCATTTACATTACATGACCGAGAACATTTGGTGTATTTGTAGTATAGTTTTTTAAATCTTAAAAAATACATGACTGCGTCTCCACTTGCTAAAATAAGTGCATACGTGTATACATATTTGAAGTTTATTGATAAATAATAATCGTCAAATTATATTTTGTCAGCATTTGTAAGCGCATACATATATAACAGATTGTGTGGAATCGAATCGTATTGAAACAAACCAATATTGAACAAAATTCTCTCGTATCATGGCTAATTTCAATGTATTGAAAATGATTGTACAGTATCATGATGAATTTTGTTGAACAACTAATTGTTTGATCTATGCTGATATAGAAAGAATCATTCAAATCTACTGAACACTAGAAATGTAATGAAGCACTACGAGTCAGTTAAGAATCGATTGACTTGAGGCTCAATTTAAACCAGTATTCATGTTAAATGAAACCCTATTCACTTTAAACACCAGAGGGCGCTGCCGATATTAAACTAGCCTGTTTGACCTTTTGGAGTTGCCAAATTGGGCTTAATTTAAAATAGTTTTGCATAGTTTGTACCTACCTAGATTTTTTGGAATAAAATGGCAGTTATTATTTGGATGATTAAAAGATGATAACAAATACAGTATTTTATTTTTAAGAGAAGTAATAAAATGAAACTGTCATAATTTGTGTTAAATTTCATTTTGTTAAAAAAAATTCAATCAGGAATCATAAATACATGATCACAACAACAGCACCACTGATCAGTATGAAGCCACTGGTCAGACACTTTTATCAGTCATATGGCACCGGTACAATGCGTAAAATAGAACCAATAATAATAATAATAATAATAATAATAATAATAATAATAATAATAATAATAATATGAGGGGTCTTTCATTTTAATTTGGTTGAAAATGGCGACGGTGGTAGGAGAAGTAACTGCTTGTGTCTTAAGCATCTTATAGCCCAGATATAGCACCATCAGATTTCCACCTTTTTGAACCTTACCTGGGAAAAATATTTCTCAAGACTCTGAGAAAATGCATGACAAAGCAGGTGACTGTAAAACAGTGATCTCATTTGTTACAATAAGGGCTAAAAAGAACCAATAAATTCCATCAAACAAAGAAATGTCCTGTAAGCAACTTTAATGTAGACATTAAGCTTTGTTGACTAGCGTAGACAGAGGAAACTTGGGGTAAAAATGTGGTCAAGCTGACAGTAAGGCTGCTGTACCTTATTAAATTACCTGTTATACCTATGATTGGAGGAAAAAAGATCAAAACTTGAGATCATTTTATTTTAACAAGAAAAGACAACAGGAATCTGAAGCTACAGGGAAAAATACACAATCAAATGTGTTAAAAAAAATTATTATCTACTCTTAAGAATCTACTTCTAACATCTATGTGTTTGACAACCATCCACTGTATGTGGAAAAATCTGCATACCAAGAAGCATGAAAAAATTTAATCAGACCACAGCATATCCTACATTCATTAATTTTCCAATTATGGTTCTAAAAGTATCCAAAAGTGTCTGTTTTGGACAACAAATTAACAAGAAAGGAGGAAGTGTATTACTCAGTAGTTGTGCAAGAGATCATTGCTAAAAAAAACCACAAGTTCCTCAGTATGAAAATACCTTCATCATACAACAAGCTGCTATCACTAAGCCAGCATGAGTACTTAACAACACCTACTACTCACCACCACACACCCACTAACCTCATGTGGGCATGGCTGTTAAATACGGTTTTAAATTCTCAATGCCGCAAAGTTCATTCAGCAACCATGTTGTTGCCTTCTTACCTTAGACTAACGAATAAAATAGATCGCAGGGCTCAAGATTAACTTTTTCCACTGGTTGCACTGATGCGCCTAACTGTTTTTCTTAGGTGCACCAGGAAAAGGTTAAATGCAGCATCATAGACGACAGCATCCTATTTAACACCTCAGTTTTACAGGGTTCACTTGCTTAAAATGTCTGTCCATATAGGCAATATTGAACAATCTGGTCATCATGAAGTTCTCTGTTTAAAGCATGTATATATATAAAGCAAAGAAGTAAACAATGACACATACAGTGAGTTCCAAGTATTTAGGCCTCTTGTGTTTTGGCAAATTCGGATAATTTGGTAATCAATCTACTTTGACTAGATTGTCTGAATGATAAATTGGGAAATAATTCATATTTAATGAATCAGGCTTTGCTAAGCACCTCAAATTGTGGTCAGTTTGAATGAATCTTGAGACTGAAACTCTGGACCAGAAAGTCATTGGTCAGGAAAGTATGAACAAACCCAATGTTTACTTTTAAAAGAACTTCTAAACCAAGTTGGTCCATTGTGAACGACAGACAACAATTACTGCAGCACTCAAGACAAGAAACAGCCTGTTTAAAGTTTTCTGTACTGCACTTATAGTACTCAGACTATTAAGAGAGCTTTACTCTACTTGTAACCAGATAATTTTACCTTGAGCCTTATTAATGTACTGGAACAAAATCCTTCATTAAGTATCAGAAATCTTAACCATGACCTTGGACATAAATACAAAATGATTCTCATTTTGCAACCAAATTAGCATCAAGTATTTGGTTCTTTGGGTCCTTTTTTATATTAAACATCGTTTAATTAAGTCATTTGATGGACTGTGATATATTGAGTGTTTCCTACCTTTTGCCCAGTAAACAGACAATGAATCAATGAATTTTTAAATTAACATAAACAAACGTGCATAAAAGTTCTGTAGTGTATTCAGCAAAGTAAATCTCAGATATACAGTATGAAGAATAGGAATTTAAACAAAACACTCAGCATTTGTAAGACAGAATTGCAGTAAGGATTAAAGCTTGTTTTGAAGCCAAAGTGAGAATTTGTTGCGTATTAGCTGTGTGATGTTATATCGGTAAATATTTATGTGTACTGGGGGATGCTATATGCGCATGCGCACACTAGCGAAACGCCGAGGAGAAAACAACGTCTTTGCTTGTATTATAATGGGATTATTGTAAACTCTTTGCACATAAAAGCTCTCTGAACAAGGATTTCTTTTAAGAATTAAAGCGTCAAACAAAACTCGACTTCACGACAGGATGCTTTATTTTCTGTCCGGCATGTAGCTCAGGAAGTACAAGAAACGCTTTTCTATTACACTTGGCACTTGGTTTAAGTTTCGCAGTAAATACAATGGCCAAAAATAGTAACAGAAATTCGTGAAATGATGATAGATAGATCGACCAAAAATAGACAGCAAATTAAATGTCGATTTAATAAAAAAAAACTTATATGAATGTCTTCATTCTACTTACCTAATGTTCCAGTTTTTCCTTCTCGTGGGAAATATCACAAAATAAAAATGGTTGTAGCCTCCATCCAAACCTCGCTTTGCATCAATCGTTACAAGCCGTCTAAAACCCTCCACAGCCACTCCTTCCACACTAACACACACTAACACACACTCACACGTCCTAAAACACACACTACTGATGGGCATTCCAACTCTTCTCAGTGAGTCAGACAGAGTCGAATCTTTCAGCTTACAAATGGCTCTTTGTTTAGCTGTAATGTACTACAGCCAAATCCTTAAATACATTAACAAGTAGCATAGGCTAAATACATTCGTGCATATAGTTGTCATTCAGATTTCATGATTAAATATAACTTTATACTATATGAGTCAAAGCTCATTTTGTAAAAATTGAAGATGTATTTAAGATTACATTTATACACTACAAATATTACAGTAGTTCTCACTCGGTTATACAGTCGATTTAGTTGGTGAGGTACAGATCCAACGACTCCAGTCAAGCCAATAAAATTACAATGTTGATTGTCTGAAAGAGATTAAAGTATTACGATTACGATGGTTTAATCTGAGACATTTTACTGAATAATACGGCTGTTGTTCACAAAATATATAAAACGTCGGGATGTGCAAACTGAGAGTCGAGATGAGCGGATCCTTGAAGAGCCGACTCAAAGAGCCATTTTGATAAATCGCCTAGTTCAAGAGTGACACATCACACATGCACAGCTCGTCTTCTGTTCTCCGTTTCCGCTCTGCAACGTCTTCACAAATTGCTCTGAAAGGCCAATTTGGGCCAAACTTGTTAGTATTTAACATAACATAAGCCGGTTCAGCAGAAATGTTGCCGACTCACATGGGTTGAAATTGCTGACATATTCATGTTGAGTTGTCTGATTTTCTTTCGGTGATGAAACCGTATGAAGACTTCAGTCATTAATTTGAAATCTGACAGCTGCTGCCAGATGCTTACAGCTGAAACATCTGGCAGCTCAAAGAACAGAAATGGAGACCCTTTAATTCAGTAAAATCTTGGAAACGTAATCTTAGGACTAAGCATGTTGTTTTGGTGCTAACATGGGCACTGCTAGAAATCATTTAAATTAGTTTATTAATAATTATAATAATCAAATAATATTTTGCTGTATGGATGAATACATGTATGCATGTAGAATACAACACTACAGGACCAAAAGTTTGCAGAAACTTCTTGAGCTTTTGGGAAATCTCATTTAAAAACATGGGCATGAATATACATATGGTTACCACTTAAAAATATAATTTACTACATATTTATATAAAAAAGAATCTTTAAGGGACATACTTTTACATGTTTACACTTCTTTTCACCTACAGGAAATAGTCATATCACATAAAAAATGTATGCTATGCTGGTCAGATGTCACATTCAAAGTAACAATGTAATTAATTCACAACAGACTCAGCAAACTATTCCTATATGGGCATTGATAAAAAAAAAACATACTAAATAATCAATAACAGGCCTAGATTATTATTCTTTCTCTGACAAATTTGACAGATTGCACTGTCACAGACACATTTGCAGGTTTCTTTAGGTGGGGTGGAATGATCCTGTCAGCTGAAAGATGCAGCATGCCGTCACATGTAGGGCAGGGCTAGCCACACAAATTCAAAGAGGAAATTAGAGACAACTAATTTAGGAACGCCTGAGGAAAATGATCAAATTGCTAGAATCTCCTAAAAAGGTGTAGTAATTCACCCAGTACTTGATTCACCATGATGTAAGTAATACATTTTTAGGTTTCTGTTTATTAGAAATAGTATTAGGTGACAAAGAACTTGAAATTGAAAGAAATTATCTCTTTAAAAAAATAGTAAAAAAAAAAAAAACAGTTATGACACCACTACAGAAAGTTAAGTTCATTGTCTTTAATCCCTTCATCCTAATTAGGGTTGGATAGGGTGCTGGAGCCAATCACAGCTCTTCAATGGGCACAAGGCACATGGTAACACCCTGGATGGGGCGCCAGTCCATCCCAGGTACCTACAGGACAATTCACTGTCTCCGGTCAACCTGGTAGCATGTCTTTGGACTGTGGGAGGAAGCTGGAGTACCCGGAGAAAACCCACGTGGACATGGGGAGAACATGCAAACTCGGAACAGAAAGGACCTAGATTGCCCCACCCAGGGATCGAACACAGGACCTTCTTGCTGTGAGGCGACAGTGCTACCCATTAAGCCACCGGGCCACCCACTACAGAAAGTATTAATAATAAAAATAAAGACAAAAATTAAACACTGTTTTTAGTTTATTGCAATGATAAAGTAATAAAAACATCAAGCATTCAAATATTCTTAAACCAATGTCAGAGTGAATGTAGAAATCACATGTTAGAGAAAAGTACTTGCAGCTCCACAAACATCTTTTTTTGTTTTGTTGTTAAGAAAACTGAGGTAGAATTTCTTTGAATGCAATATTGTATAATCTTACAATTATTAAAAGAAATTTTCCTTATGATATTTAATTATTACAGGTGTTGAATGTAAGTACAATGTAAATGTACTTTCCTTTTTACTCTCCATCTCATAATGACACAATTATGATTGTATAAAAAA
This sequence comes from Microcambeva bendego, assembly GCA_034509265.1. Classification (NCBI taxonomy): domain Eukaryota; kingdom Metazoa; phylum Chordata; class Actinopteri; order Siluriformes; family Trichomycteridae; genus Microcambeva; species Microcambeva bendego. Next base: position 19,315,858 of record JAYDZG010000043.1, read on the forward strand.
CAGAACAGTATTAAACATGGGTACACCGACTGAATGGCACTTTTCTTCTCCTGCATAAAATGACACAAAACATATTCAAAGGAAAAGTACACTTTTGTTGCCTTTATGGCATTACACAATATTAATCATTTGAACAATGTCAATAAATTCTAGCCATTTTAAATTAGTGAACATCTACAAAACACATTAATTCCCAAAGTTCATTGTTACTAGACAGCAGTTCATGTCTGTCATAAGGATATAGGTGCACATAAACACTTTATAAATCTCTTCAAGGTCATTCACTGGATTCATATGATTTTACTAACAAACAGAAATATATTACATTTGTGAAAAGAAATACTAATACAAACTAATTCAAACTAAAACAAATATGTATTATTTGATCAGTTTAATGTAGG
>JAYDZG010000043.1:19370819-19384234 GCA_034509265.1 Microcambeva bendego
TATTCCCAGTCATTAGACATGACAAATTGTGTTTGTCTGGCCACTGGCACTACTGCGATTTAACAAATATTGAATATAAAAAAAAATACAGTTAAGCTATTTGCTTTATTACTTACATTGAGTGATTAATGATCAATGTCTAGGCTTCTAGGTACACGTTTGACTGATACATCTTAAAATTTAAGTTCATGCACTTAAGAATTAAAGAAGTATGAATAAATAAAATAAAAGTTTTATGTGCTGTTTCTAAATTCTGTCAAAGATAAGAATCTGAACTGGCAATCTGCAAATAAATACGCAGAGAGCCAGAACTATAATTATGAGGATTTTCCGAATCTTTCAAACTATATTGAGAATTTCCAAAACAAATTACATCACCTTTCTACAATCAACTTCCTTTGTGATGCATCTTTCCTTGTGTCCATATACTACCAAGGTTTTAATGCCACTTCACCATTTCTAACTTAAATTAGCAACGTTTTGAAATTAAGTATTATTATAAATAATAAGTGTCACAAATTCATTCATAAATTCATAATTTACAGTGTTTTTTTTTATCTCAATAGCTATTGTTTTTGCTCAACAAAGTAAACACATTAGACATATAAAATAAAAGTAACCTCATATAGCACATTAATATAATTGACTATGTAGACATTGCAAAATGCAACAGTAAGAGTGATGGTTTTAATTATTTATTTGTCTTCCTTTCTAGGGAAAGTTCCTTTTATTCAAGTTGGTAATCAGGTTGTTTCTGAACTTGGACCGATAGTACAGTTTACAAAAGCCAAGGTCAGTGAAAGCTCAGTGAATAAGTAGTGTTGTGCATCCAGCAAGTATTCACTCCATCATGCATTTAAAATTACGCTATAAGGATTTTTGTCAACTCTGATCTCTCATGTTGTGAAGGGCCATTCCCTGAGTGATGGATTGGATGATGTTCAGAGAGCAGAGATGAAGGCTTACATGGAGCTTGTTAACAACATGCTCCTCACAGCAGAGGTAGATGGTGACACAGTCTTATTAATTCTATTGCAGTTTCATCACTTTTAATAATGCTTGCTGAGCCTTTTGCTTTTTTTTTAATATTAGTGCTGCTCAGTTAGTCTGTCTAAACCTAATGCTCAATGCTGTGTACATTCTTATTTTTTAGTTGTACATACAGTGGTGTGATGACAATACAGCTGCAGAGGTAGGATAGACACAAGCACAAAAACCGAAATGTACACAAAAGTTGCATATGTAAATACTGTATGTATGTAAAGCAGCTATCTTATTAGATGGTGTTGGACTGACATTTCAAAGGCAAATCATATTCAGACTTCAATGTCTGACATATTCAATGTAATGAATAGGGCAACAGTCAGTGAGGTTTGCTATTGTAAACAATGTAACGGCTCTTATTTAAGCGCATGAGAGGATGCAAACCCCCTGATGATAAAATGCTTTTGATTTATGGTTCTCTATACATTCTGGAATCACTTTCTAAAAAAACTATGTAAATGCACCAGACTAAGTGAGAGTGGCAGGCAAAATCCAAAGCCAAATGGATTAAATGTTAAACACCAAGGGTGCATTCTACTAATCTATTGACTGTTTAAGCATTTGTTTTTGGCTTTTGACAACACTAAATGGACAGTTGGACTTTATGGGTTGTATTTGTATTTGATTAGATCACGAGACAACGCTACAGTAGTCCATATTCTTGGCCCCTTAATCACATTCTGGCTTATCAGAAGCAGTGGGAAGTCCGTCGGAAGATGAATGCTATTGGTTGGGGAGGAAAGACTCTTGAACAGGTATGTATTTGTGTAGACATTATTTTAGTTTATCTGGTCTGTGATGTATGATGCTGGTAATTTAATATTGCTAATTTACTATTGTGTGTGTGTGTGTTTTCTTTATTGTTTATCAGGTCTATGAAGATGTCAGTCAGTGCTGTCAGGCTCTCTCACAGAGACTTGGAACCCAGCCATACTTTTTCAATAAACAGTAAGTGTACCAGCACACGTGTTATGTATGTACTTATAGACAGTAACAGTAGATGCTATTAGCATCCTTCTGAAACAAACAAAATACAGTGCAAAACCTAATCAGATTTTTAATTAATAACCAACAAATAAGTTATTTTTTGATGAATGGTGTGTGTTTAAAATGGTTTTTAAATTAATTTCCAACTGCTCTGCTTGGTTCCAATGGAGAGTCTTTTCAGAGTTCAGTTCAGTTCATTGTCTAAGACTACTTATCCTAATTAGGGTCAGGTAGGGGTGCTGGAGCCTATCCCAGCTCTTCAACTGGCACAAGGTACACGGTAACACTCTCAACGGGGCGCCAGTCTCCAATCAACCTGGTGGCATGTCTCTGAGTGCGTGAGGAAACCGGAGTGCCCGGAGGAATGCCACGCAGACACGGGAAGAACATGCAAACTCCACACGGAAAGAACCTCGATCGCCCCTCCCAATCGGCCTTCTCACTGAGGGGATCTATACAGACTTTAGAATGTGATTTTGAGTTTCTAATATAAACATTTTATGCATTAAGTAGTAAACATTTTGAGATTTTTCATTTTTTTAGAAAAGCATTTTTAAGCTGTAATATTGTGAAAACTTGCAGTATGCACAGAAATTAAAATCCAGAATTACTGAATAAGGTAATAAATTGTAGTAAAATGCATAGTATGTATTATAAATAACCAGACGATGAGCCTTCTATCCCGACACAGTTAAATTAAGTAATAAGCATATATGTTGTTGATATATTTGCAGGCCAACAGAACTGGATGCACTGGTGTTTGGTCACCTTTTCACAATCCTGACCACACGCCTCACCACTGATGAGCTCAGTGAAAAAATCAAGTCCTACAGCAACCTGCTCTCCTTTTGCCGACGAATTGAACAGACTTATTTTGAGGTGCAGGACAGAGACATTCATTTGGGGCACTAGTCAAAAGGTCCCTCACTTGTGTAAAACCTCAGTTCATATCACCCCCAACCCAAAGGCAATGGAGAGGTAATGAAGTGGTAAAACCAAGGTCATTCACAAGCTTTTATGCAAGAATATTAAACAAAACAGCACCAACGTTCCTTATTATTCCCATTTTTTCCACCTGTCCATTTACTGATATGGTAGACAGTTTCATTATTCCATTGTGGTGATCATTATTCCATTGAGGTTTAATATGTACATGTTAGCAATTACAGGAAATAATAAACTCAAATTCCTCTATTTGTGTTCATGCTTTTTTGTTTTAACACTCACAGACCACTTTTCTTTTTGGTTCACATACCCTGTACATACATTATTTGGCCTAATACACCACTACTAGTGCAGCACAGTGTACTGAAGGCCCACTTGCAACTACTATTAGTGTACTGAAGCCCCACTTGCAACTACTACTAGTGTAATTACAGTTGGGAATGGCCTACCACATCAATATTGAGAGCAGACCATTGTCTACAGAGGTGTGTCCCATTGATAGATGGTGTAAAGGAACATAACAGAAATTGTAATTAATTGTAAACTCACATTCATGAAGCATTCATGAAACATGAGCAAACTTAGTAAATAATATATTTTGTTATAAAAAAAGGGCACAATCAAAATAAATGTTTTAAATTAGTTTATCCATTTCCACATATGAACATTTATTTGGACTTTTCTGTACTTTTACATTTATTTATTGATGTGTGTATTTCTACATTTATGTATTGCTTCACCTGTGTGTTAATTGCGTGGGCGGTTCTAACTTTCTAACGCAGGATTGGTCAGTTTGTGGAACCAGACGAATGCAACCGAACAACTTTGTCTCATCATGACATGCTGACATCTTTTGATTACATTCGCAATGGCTTCTTTACCACAAAACAGAGGCAGTGTTTGTTAATATAAATGCACAGTCCACCGCCTCTGGTCTTACCGGATTCGTCCACTGTTATATCTGCCCGGAATATGTTGCATCTGGTTAGCTCTATGGCATTGTCAGGGATGCCAACATTTAGCTATGTTTGCATAACAAAAAATTCAGTCTGGATGCCACCTGCGAGTACTTCCACCTGACCAGTTAGAGTGCGTAGCCTCCAGGGTTTTGTAGGTCTCAGGGATGAGACGAACATTGGAGATGCATATGTCAGAGTAACACAGACCAATATCCAAAAGTTCCTGTCAGGTGTAGGATCTTAAAGTTAAGCTGTTCTGTATGAACAGATGCAAAACAGTACACCAAAATGGCAGATGTTCCACTAATCTAGTTGGACAAACACTGGTCAGACAATCACCAGTCGAACAGCAAATGGTCAGACAGCCATAGGCATAAGCTACAGCCATGAAAGTAAATGTTGGCTGGTTACAGTGGCAAGTAAATAGAATGCTGTCATGGTTTGGGGGACTCCATGGTTTGCCTGTAATAACCATAATAATCTTGACTGTTGACTAACCTAAATTATTTTAATATTACTTTTACCTTACACGCACGCAGCTACCTGTGTGATGACAGAGCAGGAGGGGAGGAGCTTGTTGTGTAGGTGAGAATAGCACTGTTTGAAAGACATGGCCTACAAACCAGAGAAAGGCTCTAAATAAGGGCTGACCTCAATGTTTTGGCTTGAGATCTACTCTTACAAACATAAGTCCATATAAATATCTGATAAAATATCTAAATCTTGCTAATATTCAACAGAGACAATGAAAAAAAGCTGCAGTCCGTAAGATTTTTAATTTTGTTTAAATTAAAAGCAGGATTACTCCTGAGTGGGGAGGTAACAACATATTCCTGTACAGTCTAATATATAGAATTTAAAATATTGTGGTCAGATAGATTTCTGCGCGAAATAAGTCACACAACCTCTGAAAGAAGATCCGGTTCATTGTTCCTACAGGTGCTAAATAGGAGAATGCTATCCTCGTCTGTTCAGTTACTTACTGTCAGAGCAAAGATACGCTGAAAAAGGAGCGAAGAGAGTTTGCAAGCTAAACGAGAGCGTGACAAAGTCCTCGGTAAAACAAGGAACTTAACGCTTACTCAAGGGTTGCCAGATTGCAAGGCATACGCCAAAAGTTCTGCCGAAGCATGTTTTACCGGCCAATGTCAAACTAAATATGCCTTATTAGTGGAAAAAAACCCAATCTGGCAACACTGGCTTACTCTGACTTCTTGACACTAATCACATTTGATATGTTTGATTAGTGGTAAATACATCAATCAGTTAAGAAATTGAAATCTTATATTAAACACAATTTGTATACACAAATATTTGAATAAAATAAGTAAAGAAATAAATGTACATTAATCTAATTAGAAACTCCAGTGGCACAATCTTTAGGCTTTTAAACCTAATCAATGTGGCAAACTGTCCTGTTGCAAGATTTGCATGGGCACTAATTGTAAAGATGCCTGGTCTGGACAGGTAAGGTTGTTTAAATTAAATTAAGAAATCGCAGGTAAACATTGTGTTTTTTTCAAAGGTATCGATTTTTTTAAAAATATTAAAACGTTATAATGGCTTAAATGGTTTTCAGAATGCACTTTAATTACTAGATGTGATAAGCTGTTTTTTACATTTTTACTAAATAGTGTCAGGGTGTATGATGTAGACTCCAAGCAAGAGATTCCTCAGGCAAAGTTCTGTGGTAAACTCTGACTGTGTCATTGTGGTCAATGTATTGCAGAGCTTTGTTTATGAGCTCCATCCATCTGCTGCTACAAGTATTGGGTATTCTAATTATTGACCTAAAATTGATTACATTCACATGCCTTGCACAAGGTTAACTATGCTGATTAATAACTGTTAACTATGGTGATTAGTGAATGAGTACAATTCAATAGCCAAGAGGTAGGAACCACTCCAGAAAGGGCACCAGTTAGTTACAGGGCAAACATGCACAAATAGGGCAATTTTAGTAGTGTTAGTAGTAGCCTGACTACATGCATTCGGGCTACCGTTGTCCATGCATGCACACTTCACTAAGAAAGCATCTGGACCACTCCTCTAGGACCTTTTTGACGATACTGCTATCCACCTAACTTTGTGGATCTTGATAACTGGTTAGTGATTATGTTGACTGAATGACGATACCTGGTGACTTGTTTTTACCCAAATAAATATACTACACTACTTTTACCACCCTCTAAAAAATGCATCAAACAGCTCTCCTGCTGCAAAAGCTTTCACTCCAATCTTATGAAGTACCTATTTGAAGTTGTTTGCTGATAACACAGTTAAAACATCAGCTTTTAATCTAAAGTTTGTAAATCTTGGTCACTGTGGACATTGTCATCCATGTTCATACAGCTTCTAATTCATAGAAGTACTGCTTTATAGAAGTACTTATTCCCTTTGAGCATAAGGTAACAGCTGGGGTTTTTATTAGTCTTAACAAGGCCATGACTTCTTCTATTTTAAAAGACTGGTATTAAAATAGCCCCACTTTTATTAGCACAAAAAATGTCCAGCTCTAGTCAAAAGCCCTAACTAGCAAATTACTGATCTTATTTTATCATTGATTAGCGAGCCAAAATTAATTTAAAGTAATTTTTAAACAATATACATTCCTGTATGTATATAAATTTGACACTCAAGATAACATACATAATACTTAGTTACATGATCTATCATATTTAAAAAAATGTAGTATCACAACCTGACAAATACAAAACAACAAAATGCACTTGTGGTTCGGTGGGTTGCGTTGGTGAAGTTTGCATGTTTTCCCCCATGTCTGGCATGACATGTGGTTTCCTCCCACAGTCCAAAGACATGTAAATGAAGTGAATTGAGATACAAAATTGTCTTTGACTGTATTTACCATTAAATTTGTAAACTGATCAATCTTGTGTAACAGATCATGTCATGAACATATCCAACAAATATCTGGGTCTGGATTTTTGATACCTTGAAATAGATTGCACCCTGTGCCTAGTGTTTCTTAATGAAATATGACCAGGATAAATGGTTGATTAAAATTCAATAATAAATAAAGCAAACAGCAAACAAAAAATTAAGAAAATCAGCAATATCCTTGACAGCAACTGTCAAATGAACTGTACACAATGCTTTCTGATGGCTAAATATGTTGTCAAAAAACAGAGGTTGAGATGATACTATAGTAAATGTAATGATTTAATTTTTACAAATGTTTGTCAAACTAATGTGCTGGCTAACTGCATTACATGTCAACATGCTTGAAATGCTTTATAGAAGCACAGAGTGATAGTCTGGTCAGGGCAAGCTTAAAATCTAGAGATACCCCATACCTTTACATAGTCAACTAAACCACTAAACATTGCAGTAGAGGTCACTAGTTAAACCTCTACTGTCAGTGCTAACTTAATTCACTTATTAATTTCGGTAAATAAATATATGTGTCAGTGCTTTTAGATTAAATTGGAGCTTTGTAAGCTACCTTAGGTATGTAGAGCATCTGTAGGTACAGTGAAAAGCTATTTGGCAGCATGTGTTAAAAAGGTTTAGTTTCAGGGGTGTTACAACTAGGTTATTAAAATGAACCATGATGTAGGTTTTAAAATTGTAGATTTTAATGTTCCGATCATTCAGTGCAAAGAAGAGCTGCACCAATCATATTTAACACAAGTGTAAGGAAACGTTACTTACACATGAAACATCTAATATATATAAGAATAAAACCAAGACAAAAGGCTTCATTTGGTTTAAAAGGCTTCATTTAATTTGGTGCACAAGTACATATTGTGGCTATTAGGAAGCACACCAATATTCTCAATCACAATGTAAGCCACAGAAAGAATTAGTTAAATAGAATGTCCGACAGCTCATGTGAAACAAGGGAACACTGCTTTCACTTCCAACCCACAATAAATATTCAACAGCACTAATAACTCAGTGGTAGAAAAAGATTAGTCACCGCTGAAATATACAGGCATCAGTCACATGCCAGAACTTGTGCCCACAATAAAATGTCACAGACATATTGACTGCTAAACTGTTTAAGTGAGTTCTGTTAAAAGACAAACCAATGGGAAAAACTACAGATTATATTTAAAGCTCTCTACTGGCAGTGTTATGATGTAGCAGACTTCAAATATGAAATAAGGTCAGCACGCTCAGTCTTCTTCTTGATGCCGGCAAAGATCATTTTTGTGCCAGGAATGTATTTCTTAGGATTCTCTAGGTACTCCATCAGAGTATCCTCACTCCAAACAATGCCTGTACAAAGAAAGGCAATTAGAACCAAGAAAAAGTAATTAAAGGATATAAAAAAGGTCAAACTTAAATCACAAAAAAACCTTTGCTTTTGTTGGCATCTGTGTAAGAAAAGCCCTCGGCCTGGCCAGTCTTGCGTCCAAACAGACCCCACAAATTGGGACCGACCTTGTGCTTGCCACCATTCTCAACTGTGTGGCATTGGGCACACTTCTGGACGAAGACCTTCTTTCCCTTTTCAACGTCACCCATATTTGCCTAAAATCCACAAAGCTTAAGGTTAAAACTGAGGACGGTTACAAATTGTAGTTTACTGCATTAAGACATTTGATTAGGAGCAAACTAGGTGGCATGTTGACAGACAGAGAAGCTAAGACTGAGCTTACCATACTACTCAGTTTAAGAATCTGAAGGAATCAAATTTCTAAAGCCATCAGACAGTACTGGCATGAGTAAAATGTCATTCTATTAAAAATCTATTAAAAGAACAAAACAAATGATTTACAACTAAAGAGAATTTTGAAAAAGCATATTAAACCACAATCATAAAAGGCGAACAGTGGTTTCAGTTGAGTCCTTAAAGGTCAGTCAAGGGGAAAGCAATTAGTTTCTCCCAACATACAGAATCATTTCATCAGTAAAATGACTCCTCCTTAAGTGAAACCTTTCTTTATTGCACTATACCATCACAACTGTCGGTAGACGAATAATGAAACTGATGGTCATGCGTAGCTAGCAGAAGCTAAGTTGACCAACACCAGAGCAATGATAAATTTAAGGTCACACGTCCCTGACAGCAGCTATCCCGTAACATATCAAAAATCAGATGATATGGCAATTTAAATAAAAAAAAAACGGAGGTTGGGGTGATTTTAAGTGTAAACACTTTACTAAAGACTTTTGTAATTAGAAACAACCACTTACGGGAATGTATCTATAAGAGGTATATGGAAAGCCTCGGTAAGGTAAGTCAAAACGATTTACATTTAGAAACAGAAGAGTTTAAATGCAGGAATTACATGGAGCTTTAAAAAATCGTGTATGATGATTAAATCTGTTGAGCCGGTACCTATTGGTGAACATCACGTTGCATAAATACATATTAAAATCGTTAGCGCGCTGTGTTTTAAATCACATGCTAACAAACTAAGTAGTGCACTACATTAGTACGAAACCAATGACGCAACCGTTCCATTTTCGTATTCTGGGAGAAGCAATTTGGGACGCAGCCCAAGTCTCCATTACGGACACTGCCCGGGGTGTAAACGAGAAAATATACCAGACAAAAATCAATGTTTGTCAATTGTTATATATACTTCAACTTATCTTAATAAATAATGTATTACACTATAATTTCAAAAAAAACAAAATTAGCTATGCTGCCCATTCTCGTGCTTAAAGCACCACGGAGAACCCAAATGCCGGTTAGCTAACATGCTAACGTTACTAAGTTATTTAAAAAAAACGGTTATTGTTATTACGCCGTACGTGTAAATACATAATTACATAGTATATAGTTTTATAATACGGTTAAAATCCTAATCCGTTTATGATAAATCAGTTACCTTATCCGTACTACGCGCTGAAGCCTAAGTAAACCTCACGTCGCGCTTTGAGACAGAAGCTGCTCTACACGGCACTGAGGAAGGTCACTACATTTTAGAGGCTCGCACAAATGACGTCACTACCCGGCAATCGCTTGTCTCGCGCGTCTACGTAGGATTACATCAAAGTCGCGTACTAGCATACTGAATAGTATATTGCGTAGCTTCACCTCGCACTATTCTGATTTACTATATAGTATGCAAGCGAGATTAAGTACGTAATACACAGTGTTCTCGTGTGCACGTGTCCTTTCAAGGTTTCCTATTTAAAGCGCTTCAATATTTTGGTTTTGGTCAAAATTGTATTTAATTAATTGAAATGCTCTATACGAACATTGATAGTAGTGTTACGTTATATCTAAAGATTACATGTTTCTTTTTATTTCTTATTGTTGTTGAATTACTTTCATTACACATTCTTCGTGATTAAAAGTTTATCCATTTTTGGTAAAAAAAAAAAAAAGTTATTATTGATGACAACTTATACTTATTTCAGACCGGTGATAAAACATTTCATACTATGCTTGTGAAAAAATAGTGTTAAATATCTTGTCTATTATCTATTTGTAAGGACCCAGTGGAACAACAGCTGCTCAACTACACCCCACAGACTAAACAAAAGTAAAAAACATTTTGTAGATCCAAAGAGACCTTTCCATCATAGGACGGATTTAATTAACCAAAGCCATGGATGAGATAAACCCTAACCCAGAATGTGGAAAAACGACAGGAAGTCTGAACCCCTTAAAGTGTCTCATCAAGATTTCTTCATTTAAGCATTACACATCATTTAAACTGTTCAGTTCAGTTCATTTTCTTTAACCGTGCAGGACAATTCAGGCATGTCTTTGGACTGTGGGAGAAAACCGGAGTACCAAGAGGAAATACACACAGACACAGGGATAACATACAAACTCCGCACAGAAAGGATAGTTCTACACAGGGATTGAACCCAGGACCATCTTGCTTTGTTTCCCCCTAAGCCACTGCTTAGTAATTATTATTTTTTATTATTTTAGCCAGTCTCCAGACCTAAACCCTATAGAAAATCTTTGGAGGGAGCTCAAACAGCGACAGCACAGAAACCTGGCTGATCTGGAGAAGATCTGTGTGGAGGAATGGGCCATAATCCCTGCTGCAGTGTGTGCAAACCTGGTGAAAAACTACAGGAAACGTTTGATCTCTGTAATTGCAAACAAAGGCTACTGTACCAAATATTAACATTTTTACAGGTGTTCAAATACTTATTTGCAGCAGTAACACACAAATAAATTCATACATTGTGATTTCCGAATTGTTTTTAGTCGTATCATGTATAATAGTTCTTTATAAATAAGGAAAATAAAGCCTTATCCCATGTGACTGGGTCTGATTCATTGTATGCATTTATTTTGAAAGACAGCTGGAGCACATGTTTGTACCAACAGGGGGAGCTGACAGACCTACAACATGCAACTAGTTCAGGGTTACCTTGAAATGTCCTGTACAGTGCAGTAGATGGATTTATGATTGTGTCTGTAATTATACATTTGTAACCAAATTTAAGTTAAATACCCTTGCATCTCAAAGCTGTAGATGGCAACCAGGATTTACACCATGCATTATATATTTTTTTTTAAACAGAAATGTTGCATACTGACAAATTAACAGTTTCCATAAACTGCTAGGCTGATGGTGAGGGTATATCATGTCATGTTTGTGATTTCTCCAATGGCTCAGTCTTCTGTAGTTTACAGCCACTGCAATTCACTTAGTTCCAGTTTCTGTGTTTATCAGCATGAACATAAAGAGGCCAACAAACCTTGGAATTAGTGCATGTTCCTTGAGAAAGGAGGAACGCTAACTAATTAGAAACAGTTTCAATAAGATACCAACGTTTTATTTATTCAATATAACAAGATCATATTAATGTAATGGGAAAAAACAGCATTTAAACCTGTCTACTTTTCTGAAGACAAATTTTGGGCAGGACATGTTCTGGGCAAGTCCACTCATATAGACTTTTAATTCTTTTTGATCTATTACCATTTGTTAAAATATAATGTGTTCAAAAGTCATTAAATATTTCTATTCCTCATCTTTAGGAAGTGGGAGTACACAGAACTTTTATAATTTTTAAAAGTTTATCAGCCTTTATCATTTTTACTTTCTGGCAAAGAATAATGTGTTTAATCCATGAAATGGGCTTTGCTTTATTGATTATTTAATCAGTTTTGAACAAATTGCAGGCATGGTATTTTGAAAATGCACGACCTTGGAATTGCCATTCTTCCATTTTTTTCTATGAAAACTACATCGATTCTCTGAATTGCTATATAATTCTTTATATAAAAGAACTCGTCACAGTCCCTCTACCTAGAGCCCCATTTCAAGTTGAGGAAAAACCTCAAAGCATAATTCTGCCTCCACCATGCCTCCCTTTGGGTATGCTGATGGACAGTGTTGTTTGTTAAAGTCAGCCAAAAGCATGATCTGTTTTTCTCTTTTCTTGTCATCAGTTTTAGAGAGAAGTCCAATTCTAGCAAATGTCACTGTTGGCCATGATTTATCCACTTGTTCTTCACCATCTGTACAATGTTTCATAGTCTATGTAATATCTTTAATAACTTTATAAGCTCTTTGCCGACCATTAATACACCGGCTACACAAAACCAGGACCTTAATCCGAAGTAAACACATTTGTCATACTGATTGCGAGCCAGTTTTCCGGGTCCAAACACTAGTGCTGACCTCACAAGTGTTTTGAATGATGGGCAGACTTTTCCCACTGACAAATGCCAAAAGATTTCAAGTGGAGACTGTTATGTCTTTGTCAGATGGTTAGTGATTTTGGATTGCCAGGAACTTCATATTTGGGCTTGTCTGTCAGTTTTATAGATAATACACACATTTATGTGCACTGCTTTTTGTGAAATACATTGGGTCCACTTGACCAGTCTTCTTGAGCAGTCATAAATGAATTAGAGACATTTTCTACCAAATTGATTATGCTTGGGAATTCAAATCATGAAAATCGCAAGTGGTGAGTGTTAAGGCCATAATAGAGTGTTTGAAGCCACAGTCACTGCCAATATACTATAACTCACCATAACTGATAACCACATCCCCTTATAGTTATTTCCTCAATACCATACTTCTATTTATTACTCGTGTGGCTTACATTATGCAAGACATAGCCATTATTACACACATAGTATTTTTTATATCTTATGTTTTAAATTCAACACCTCATTTAAACCTGTTTTACTGACATATCCTGTGTGGTGGAGTGAAAAGTGGAACATTTAAAAAATCCATGTGTCCTTTTGAATCTGCCATAATGTGAAACTGCAGTTTTTATTAAGAACATTAAACCAGTAGTCAAACACAGAGGTGTGGAAATGCTTTGCAGCTTTAGATCACTGGGAACTTGCTACTTGCTTGACAGAGGGATAGAAGGAGTGACCTATTGTCAAACACAGACTTTATTTTAATTTAGAGGCTTTGTTACTAATCTCTTATCAGAAGGATTTGGTTTTCTGCTAAAGGTGGTCCATCGTTCATCCAGTTACAACAGCTATGTTTATATTGATCAGGGGTTTTAAAGTCTAAGACTACCCCCCATTCATAAAAAAACAAAAACAAACAAAAAAACTCA
>JAYDZG010000043.1:19384334-19397069 GCA_034509265.1 Microcambeva bendego
CTCTCTCTCTCTCTCTCTCTCACACACACACACACACACACACACACACACACACACACACACACACACACACACACTATGAAACCACATCTGTTTCTGAAGCCAAGCCACCAGTTGAGGAGAGGGTTTTTACCTCTCTGTAATCTGTTTCGAGAAAAACAAATGTACAGGGCTCAGAAATGTGTACAGAGTTTAAAGGGGTTTTTGACAGCACTTGCTTTTGTTCTGCATGGTACTACAGCTGATACATTTCAGACTTACACCTCAACTTACACCATTTTACAACCGTTACAAAACCATTTACATGAAAAAAGTACAAAGTAGGCAACGTAGGCATGGGTCAAGCTCAGCAACCAAGTGCCAAGAACTACAATAATAATAATAATAATAATAATAATAATAATAATAATAATAATAATAATTATAATAATAAAATTACATTAAATAATTAATAGTATAATAATTACAAAGTAAGATAAATTAACAAGCTGTTAGAGTAGTAGACTGGTTGTTTTGCCATTTATAACCGGTTCCTTCTTGTATGGTTTTGGGCTGGCTTTAGCTTCTGACCGCCAACTCATGACGCTTCTTCACACATGCTAAAGTGACATGCTATATATATTTTGTAGCTCCAGACATGCTATAGCTGATTTATTGCTAGTTATTGGAGTTGTCTTGTTGAGTTGTGTAAGATAATTTAACAGAAGGCCCAGACTTTGTTTTTAATTACTGCATCATTCTCTCATTGTCCACCAAAATAATTAGAATATCTCTGGTCTGAGCTGATCTTAGCCTGAAATACAGTAGAAATTTGTACCATGGTCAGATGAGTCCACATATTGCCTGGTCAACCATGGTTAGAAGCAATATATTTACCATACATTATTTAAAAACATTTGTTTCACATTGCAATGGGTCTGAAAAGCTTATATCACTCCAAATGATCAAACCTTTCTTGTTTTCTCAAAAACCACACACATGAAAAACGTGTTCAATTCTAACATAGTAGCAGAAAGCAGGTAACACCCATTAGATGCTCTGACAAACAACGGTTTAACCTTTAATCTTTCAAACACTCATCCATCCACCACAACCCCCTCCTCATTCAGACCTGTATGTATACAGGTACACAGTTGATTGTGTGCATGCATCTGTGGTTTGTGTGTAGGCAGAATCTGAATGAAGCGGAGATAAAACATGTCATGACCCACATTACCTTACTTTTAAAAATAATATTTCTGGATATGGTCTTAATAAAAAGTGTACTGCTTTGGCAATTTGAAAAATATTGTTACATTACATTACAAAATCCTTTATTTAGAAAAAGATAATAATAATTGCTTTTGAAAATAATAATAAAAGGACTGCTGCATAATCAAGGTGTTACTCTCATTGTTTTTATAATTTATAAAGTTTATATATATATAAACTTAAAAACTCAAATGTCGTAAATGTAATGGCTACACTGAAAACCCTGAACAAAAGCATTAATGTAGTTTTATTATGTATGCCCCCATTTCCCAACCTCAGATTTAGGTGTGCACAGAAAGGTACACACTTGGTTGCATTTGTGCAGTTGTGGTTGTAGCACTGCTAGGAAATTAGCTGTGACAGGAAGAGGTACTGTGACCACAATCCAGGTGAGTCATGTGACCTAACACCAAACACACCAAGACTGCTTTTTAAAAACAGTGAATATATTCTCCCATGTGGACATGCAATCATTTATACAAAGTAATTTTACAAACCAAAGTACAGAAGGTTACCACACTTAAACTGTTAAACATATGAACTGCTTACAAATATGTAACATGCCCACATACAATACCCATGCTACCCACATAGGTCCAGGTTACTGTAAAAGGTAGAAATGTAGGTCTTTGACTTACATTTCAAAGCATATCTGCAGGTTACTCAGAGCAGCCTTTCCAGCTTAGTCTTTTTTCCAGAACTGAAGCTAGCCTCTGTCCAGTAAGAAATGCTTTTCCCCAATTGGCACTCGGTGTGAAGGCAACAGTGGGAATACTACACGGTTGTTCATGATGACAACATGGTAAGCTTGTCACATCCCCCTTCCCATCTTTGAATCCTGGTGTCCTGGCCTCCATGAGGATGTTGTACCATGGTCCATGGACATTTTGGGTGTTCCTTTTATAATTTACACTGTGCTGGCTGAGTAGGATGTGAGCACAGGTTATCATAAAGCATAGTTCTCTTTAAACTACATTTCAAATCATTTTCTGTGACTAATCAAATACGACTCACTAGATGTGGAAAACACTTTAAAGTTCAGGACGGGGTCCTATGTTTGTTACTGCCTTGTTTGTCTGACAACTGGATTTTGTTACTCACTGGTGGACTAAGTAAAGCACTCTTTATTTTCTTGTCTAATTCTGTCCCTATTTCCTGAGTTTTCAAGCCATTCAACGGCTTGATTTGAATACATCATAATAAATTGAATAATAAATATTAAAATAAATAATTATATTAATAAAGACATTTAAGGTCAAGCCAAATGCAACTAATTGCAATTAGGTATTTCATTTACTATTTCTCAATCTCTTCAAGAGATCAAATCATTGCAAAACATATTTGCAAAAAAATGCCTGGACACACGTGAGCAAAATGGTTTAGCTTATACTTGCCCATAAAGCACAATTTCCTAGATGCTCATTTAATTCCTAAGCATCAACTTTTATAAAATTGTGATGCAGGCATCAGTTTACAAACTAATTGTTTTACAACATATTGGATGCTCGTATGTGCAAAATGACCCTAAAACAAACAAACAATACATTACTGTGATCAAGTGTATATATCTATAAACTATTTGATTTGAATTTTAAGCAATATTTACAATTATGTTGCATAGACCCCCAAAGCCTCCATAATTGTCTTTTAAATTGCAGCACTTATATATAATTTATCTGTTTCCTTTTATCTGTCTATTTTTGTTTGGCTGGATGGATGGGTAGGTGGGTGGATGGGTAGGTGGATGGATGGATGCATGGATGGATGGATGGATGGATGGATGGATGGATAGATAGAAAGATAGATAAACATGCTGTGAATAAATATTTTTAATCTAATATAATTTACACTTTGTCATACAACATTTAAGTGTGAATTTGTAAGATTGATTTTACAGTTGATTTGAATCCAATCTACATTTTACCACTAGATGGCATTATATTCCTACAAGACAAACTGGGTCTGCAGCTATAAAACTTAAAACGTTGTGGAACGCTCAAATGAGACTGTCAACCTTCCTTTAACAAATATAAATACCATATTCATTGTTGTAAATTCATGAATAAGAGACCAAATGTCAACATGTTTAAGCCATCTATCTTATCGTGTATGGAAACTTATTGTAAAGAATTTGAAGACAATAGAAACTTTAACAATTAGATGCCCTTCTTGACACAACATCCCCATAAGTATATTATATAATACAAAATGAATGAAGTGTTTTTTCATTAGTTTCCAAATTTAAACACAGCAAGCATTTAAAGAAGTTAAATCTACTGCAGAACGATAATGTTCTAAATAGCTCAAATAATTAAAAGGAGGGCTGATGAACACCAGAACATTAAACATGTTCCATGGCCTCAACCATCCTTACACACAACCATTTTTAATGGTGTATGTTTGGCTCTGGATACATTTTTTATTTGAATATAACTTATTTATATAGCTCCAAGGTTTCATTTGGAAAAAAATAATACACATCTTTTAATATCTGCCATTTATATCAGTTAGTACTTAATAAGGGATCATTAAAAAGAGAATGCATACTTTTATTTACATGCAGATAGCATGTACATGTAGAAGATCTAGATCATTAGTCGATACAGAGGATTCAGATCATTAAATAGTCCATAATTATCTGTCTATGACTCAGGATACAATATTTTATGTATAACATATTTAACATGATTAAATATAGAGTAACATAAAAAGAATTTACGTTAGTGTGGAGATATATCACAATAAATACATAAATATATCAAGTGTTGACATATAATGTTCTTATTTGTTTCTGTCAACATCTTTGTCATCAACCTTTCATAAATAATGCAATTTCAATACTGTGTAAATATTATTGCTTGAAGAAGAGTACTGTGTGTTCACTGTGTTACTTGTATGCATGTATGTATCATGTTTGTTAAATGTTAGTGTAGTACATGTATTAATGTTGATAATATTTTTGTAGATGTAGAGATAAATCAATAAATAAGAATATCTAAAAATAGCATTATCTTCCTATTTATTTAGACAATTAACCCCTTTTACCCTCTATTTCTACAAAGCTATAAATATAACAACAGAATGTGCCATTAAATATTGTGATGAAATATCCCATTGTCAACTCTTTGGAACACAATAGTGCTGACTGCCTAATAAATTGATACAGTATGAATAGTTATTAACTAAACTAGGACACCAGCATTACTCGTTAACCTTTTTAGCCACCATTGCTAATCATGCCAGATGTGCTGCGTGAGTTCAGGCCAAGTTTCTGAAGATCAAGTCCCATGCTTGCAAGAGCCTGAAGCAAGGTCATCTCCTGCTGGGTGGACTGGTCGATCAATGCCGGACATGTCGGGTTGCACTGAGGCCACTGGCATGTGTCAATCAGGTGGAAGGGACAACCTTTCAGAGGTGTTTTGCTGTTCTTGTTGGCCTCCTGAAGGCTCCTGTCCCAACACTGAAGAGCACGAGACAAGGATGTACCCTTCACCTGAAAGTCCATCCACTTACTGATACACACATGATCGAAATATATTAGAATGGGCTAAAATAAATGCAAAACATGATTGTTGTACTATATATAGTGTTTGCTTTTTGTCCTAGAATGTGTAGCAGTTTAAAGATGTATGAAAAGACTGCACTTATTTCTTTGTTAATTCCTTAGGATTTTAACATTATGTTATACTCTTTGGTAACATTCATGACATGACAGATAATATCCTACACCATCAAGTTATAAGTCTCAAGTTAACCTCACTTGACTTTGAAATGAGGGATGAAACCAGAGCTTCTAGAGGAAATCACACAGACATGGGGAGAACATGCACACAGAAAGGACTGCTCCACCTGGGAATCTAACTGAGGACGTTCTTTCTGTGAGGTGAAAGTACTACCCACTATTTTATCCTTGCTTCCCTCTCTTACAGCTCCTTGTTCATTGCACTCGCATATTTATGTTTATGACCCATTGGAGTTCATGGCCTCTAACATGACTGATGAAGCTCAACATCCTTAGCCTCGGTCTTTGCACAATTGTAAAGGCCTCACTGACTTTGTGAACTAAACCTTTCTGCATCCAAGCTTTACTGCTTTGCTGTTCACATTCGTTAGGAACTAAGTTTTAGGGTAATTACTCACATACTTATCCTCTAAGAAAAACAGTTTACAAAGACACTGAGGCATGCATTCTTTAACTACTGTATTCAGGCCAAATTTTTAGGCTTTGTCTGAGCCATTCAATGACATTTAGAGACTTTCACCAAAAAATCAATGTCAACTATGGGCATTTATAGACTCAAGATTTCTAGATGCCTATCACTTAACTTTAATTATTGCAAATTATAGCAGAGTTACTGGAGCAAATAATATGCACGGGTTCTAAATACCTTTCTGTGGTTTTAATCAAAGAAAGTTGTTATCATGGGTGATTAAGTGGAATTTCATAGGTAAATGAAATCCACAATCAATTCTGGGGTCTGGATTAATTAATGCATGCAAACCTCTGAGTTTGTTTTATATAACTTGATATACTCCCTTATAATGCACATAGTAACCTGAAAAAAGTTAACAGCTGAAATGTGATGCCTTCTGTTTTTGTTCTTTATATTGTATTATTAAAAATAGAAAATACTAATTTTACACCATGAAAGCTGCATTCTTGTGATTAGGAAGATCTTCGAATTATCTGATAAACAATTCAGTCTAAACAGGTATTGATTGTAAAATGAAAGCTAAACATCATGAGGCCATTTTTATGATTGACATTAACTCACAAGGTCCGTGCAACCACTGTGCCCAGCTGCAGGGACCTGGCTAGGTATGTGAAAGTGTGAGGTGGCATTTGGTGACATTCAGAATGCAGGATGATAAATGCGTGGACAAAAACAGCAACATGAGCTCACTGTGCATGGCTAGGGTGTCCTTACCTTTTGGTGATCAATGTGTGGGACAGACAGGAAGGGGCAAACACAGCGCTGAAATAATACACAGCACATATTAGCAAAGGCAGGACTTAATAAACACTTCTATAAAATAAATACATAAATAAATAAAAAAGATGAATGGTACATAACTTACGGAACGTCCTTAAGGGAATTTTTTAGCTCTTTTCCCAGATTTTGCATGTAGGTCGACTGCTGCTCAGAAAGTGACTGACCACCCATGTAAATGTTCTCCACACGTAACTGTTCCTCATCAAAGAGCCACTGCACCACGAACAGAGGTGCTACAAGGAAACATTTTGATGAACTGATGAACTGGCTCACCATTAGAAAAAAACCATTACCAATGTTACTTTTCAAGTGGGTGTGACGGATCTGGACTGCAGATATTTTCCTTAAATTTTGATATGCACTAAACAAGGTGTCTCTTAGCTTCTGAGTCCTTTTGGAAAGCTTAAATCTGATTTATTAGTGATGGCATTACATATCAGACTATGCACATATCTGATCTATCAAAATCTGTATGCATTTATATAATGAAAAATAAAACAAAATAAAAGAGAACAACATAGAAAGAAATGTTTAGTAAGATTTACTTAAAACATATATTTATATATTTAAGTAAATGTTTCACTTTATGTTTCACAATTCTATCCATATTTAACAAGACATTCTTTAGTAAATGTTACTAAAGTAAAGTTAGGTTACGCAGGTACACCCTGATTCAAGTATATTTTAATATCTGAATCTTAGTATATTTTACTTCAACAATGTAGCACCACACAAAAATGTCATATTTTAAAATATATAAAATATTCATATACAAAAGCTACTAACATTGACATACAACATTGTTTAGTGGTACCCTGAAACTCAATGTAAATGTAAAATTCTGGGGCTTTAAAAAAACATTTAAGGTATTTTGTACCATAGGGATATATGGGAAACCTGTTAATACATTCCATAGTCCCATGAGATTGCATATATTTTGGTCTACTGTGAAATAATGGCCTTTTTTATTAAACTTATATGCTGAAAGTATCGGAAGTATAACATTAAAACACTGACACACAAGTAATATAAAAATACAATGAAATACTTTCATTTATTTCATTTAAACTTTTCATTTATTTCGGTTTACTTTTTCATTGTATTTTGTCACTTCTTGTGAATGCTCCTTTACTAAACAGAGTACAGTATTCTAAAACCAAACATCCAAGATTAATAAGAGTAAGGGAACATTTAAAACAACCTAATGGAAATGAATAAATTCAGACTTTTAATGGTTTTTAATAAATAAGTCAGGAAATTGACAGTAGTTCCATAGACTATTGTAATTTGGTTTGATTCAAAGTGAATGACCAATGCCAATACATGTTTTATTTCATGTTGTCAATATCATGTATACGGCATATTTGGGACACCTGATCATAAGCTTGTTATACATTCCATTTAAAAAACAAATAGTATCAAAATAGCGTGACGTCTGTGTGCACTTTTCAACTATAGCTGACACTCTTCTGAGAATGCTTCTCACAATAGTTTGAAGTATGTGTGTTAGCATTTGTGCATTTAGTCTAAAAAGGTTTTGTATGGCTGGGCACCGATGTTGGTCAAGAAATCCTCAATTGATGATCTAAGTTATTGCAATGCTATTCAGTGAAATTTACTCCAACCAAACTTTTCTTTCTATAAGCTTTTTAAGCATACAAAATATCATATGATTTCCTTTGCATAATTAATTTATTAAACCTGTTAGCAATTGTTGTGGCTTAAACACAAGAATAAAAAGGGGTGCACCAATACGTCTTTCATTGAGTGTCTATGGTCTGAAGATGAACTTTTAAATAATAAGGGTGTAGTTGACACTATATTATGACTTAGATTGAATATATGATTTTGAAAGAACTTACAGTTTAAAAATGAGTATAGCTTGTGTCCAAAAAAGCATTGCCATTCTTCTCCTCTCTTATAATGTTGCTTACACTTCTCAGGAATAACTCCATTCCACAATCTGGAATATATTACAGTTGTTTGTATTTTAAGTTAAAACAGTTCATGCAATTATTTAAATACTTTACCTTATTCCTTTTTTAATAGCATCAACAGGAGTGCAAGACACTGAGTCTGGGCAGTCTGGAGATTTTTGCAGCTTGCTCTCCAGGAACCAACCAGAATCAACTAGGCCTCGAACCTGTACATCTGCACTCAGATGCTCTAGCTGACTGGCCACTTTATTGATGTTAAGCAGCACACCTATTCCACCAGCACTACAAGTTATATAAATAATCAAATATATTATAAATCTTTTACATTAAATGCATCCATTTTTAATAGTATGTTTATACATGTGTATGGTGAATTGTTCGTCAACAATCTTGAGATTTCAATGTCCTATCCTGAAGGTTCTCACATAGATGTGTATTGTATCACATGGGGCAGTATATGGCATTGTAGTGGAAAAAGATTAGGCTGGAAATAGAGTGTGATGGTCAAGCTGTTCATGCAAGATCTAATCCTTACATGGATATCATGTTTCAGACCTTTGATCCAATGCCTTTGCTTCTATTGTTTCCAGCAACTTGTTATTGAGATCTAAATGTATCTTGACAGCTATAACGATTTGCTAAGTATATTTGGCTGAGCGAACTCAGAGCGATTGGGCCTCGTTTAAAGAGTAGCAATTACATGCATCATAGTTTTCATACTGCTGTTAAATATCTGAGGTCTAAATTTAAATAATAACAATTTTTTTATTATTTCCAGAATGACTACCTCGTTCCTGCCAGCATCACAACTTTGGCCTGTTTAAGTCCTCTCGATGCAAGGTCTTTGATCAGCTCCCGAATGATCACAGATCCCATGAAGGAGTACTCTGACATGACAAACATAGAGGGGTGTTAAAAGCCATAAAACACTGTATACACCAGTATTTAAAACAGACTTATGTTTTTATTACTTGGACAGTTATGAGAATGGGGATTTGTATGATAAAGTTTTGCATCGTTCAGCATTTACAGAACTTTTGTATAATGCACACACAAGGTGTGATTTGACTGTGCGTTGATGAACGGAAAGGGAGCTTTTTGCATCAGTATGGTTTAATCTGACTCACTTCCATTGGCACATTTTCTATATTTACTAGGGTCTCACAACAGAAGGTTTTTTTTCAAACATTTTCCCAAGCAACCCACATTTTGTCTGGATACTGTAGCTATAAAATGTCTTTTTTGCATGCATGAATTTGGCTAGATATTTACAATATGTAAAGAAAGTAACATTAAGTAGTATTACTGAAATATAAGATAAATCAATCTGCATTTAATATCACTGCATTTAAATAAATAATTAAGAAGTGCATTCAAACAGTTTCCAAAGTATGCATGCATCACTCAGAAAATGACGTAAGGCTTGATATAAATAGATTTAATAGCATGTTTAGTGACATATCTATACAAGTATTAAAATAGTTTATCAACATTGAGTTACAAAAAAAATCAAATTGAATAAATTCTGTGTTGAAGGTTTACCTATTTCTTTTCCTTGTCTGGACTTAGCTGCTGGCCTGTTACCACTCCAGACATCACTGGAGCAGTATGGGACAAACCTGATTTTCAGTTGCATATAAAAATAGTAATTAAGTGCTCAGTCACTCTGTATTTCATGTTTTAACATATTTTACTCTGTAACTTACACAATGTTGGCATTATACCACTGTGGATTTTCATCGGCTTGTGAAGAGAGAATTCCTGTTCCTAGAGAATACCATACCATCAAGCAATAAAGCCTCAAATGCAGGCTTCAGTGTGATCACAAAAGAAAGTGTAGTTTTGGCAGAGAGTAACCTACCTTTTCGGGTCTGTGGCCAAACAGATGAGCTCATCAAACGGGGGATATTTTTATACCTGGAATCACAGGTCTCCTTGTTGTAACAGCACCAACCACCTAAAACATTTCACTAATATTAGTCGGACATCCGGTTTCACTAGGGTAGCCCTGTTAGGCTGTTGTTCAGGCTCTCAAAGTATGGACCACCTGCACTGAGTATGCAGTAAAATTATCAACACAAAGCATGACTGGTGCCTGAAAGTATCACAGACTAAGAATACACATAACTTGCTTAGAATATGTCGCATATTCGTTTTCAGATATTACAAAATTATTTAATAGAATTCAGATATGTTTACATGATCTACTAAATGTTGTCTTTCTGCTCTGTAGCAACAATGATTACTGTTTATAAAGTATGGGTAGTTTTTCTCTGTATAAACTGGTAGCCAATGTAATTGAATTTAATACTCATTAATTACTCTATTCTGGTCGGGATTGTAGTTGGTCTTTTTTCTATTGGGGGAGAAGAAACTTTAGCTTTTGCTCCTTCCAGTGATAATCTGTATGGGTGTTTTCATTTAAAACCTGATGTGCATTTGTTAAAGCTTAACTCGTTTTTAGGTGATTGGTGAAAATGTTGGAAATCTTTGCTTTTTACTTTCATCATTTAATTAAGATTTAAAATAATGTACAAATCAAATATTCTTCTTTATATTGAGGTTTACACAATTACAAACTTTTTTTTGCAAATGTCAGAATTAGAGCTATAATGGCTGCTCCACAAATATATGCAGATAAATAACAAAAAATAACTTTTTAGTATATGAAACATATCTGCATAACTTTACGTTTAAAATCTGTAATATAACAAGCTCGGCAGGCGCTGACATCATAAATCTTTAAAGTCAATAAAGGAACATGACGTGACATGCTTAGAAAAAGCAAAAAATAAGTATGTGTCCGAAATGGTCACCAGTCAAAATAACACTGAGCTGAACATTTAAGCCTGTTGACACCTCTTGACAAAATTAACTTTGTTTTAAATACTCACCCTCCAAAAATATCAGCCACCTCTTGCTTCCTTTAATCTCCTTTAGGTAAAACCTGTGCGTGGTAAATAAATATAGAATTTAATAGAATAGAAAGATTTTATGAAAGAATACAGATCCATAATCAAACAATGTTTTTTTTAAATGGTTTATATGGTCTAAAACAAATAATTAATTTTCTTATCTTTGACTGAACAGCAAAGACATGGGCATTTTAACTGCATCATATAGAATCAGGAAAATGTATCTAGCCAAGCATGCTCACCATTTAGACTGTTAACTTGGAATAGGTTTAACAAATAACAATTTGAATGCTGTTGAGTTACACTGCACTATGCAGACAGCTATCATAAACTATGAAGTTTAATTAAATAAAACTGAAATAATTTCACTTTTCTTTGCACATTAAAATAAATTTTAGTATTAGGCAGGATGTAGGGAGGCTCACCCAGCGGCAGTGCCATCGTTGCAGGTGGCCAGCGTGCTCTTGAGCAAGTATAGCTTCATTTCTTCGGCTGGCTTGCTGGCTGATGCTCCCTGCTGGTTCCCTCCACGTGCATCTTTGCTAGATCCTGGTCCATGTTGTGAGTCGTCATCTGAAGCAATCTCAACAGCTGCACTGCCAGCTTTCTTTGCTGCTCTGGCAGTTGGCTTGGAATTTCTATTGTTTTGGCAAGAAATGCCCTCCAGCATAGCCAGGAATAATACATAACCTAGTATCTTCATATCAAACCCAACAAGACTTTGTGATAGCTGTAAAAATCAATTAATTGACTTATGTTTAATAAATAATGTTTATTAAAATGGTTACACACTCATATTTAAGCACTTAGTTACCACAATTTTAACCTTTAAAGTTTAGTTGCTTAGACACACAATGCTGTTCAGCTAAAGTAAATTTAAATAATAAGTCTTGTATGCTTATTTGTGGTACCTAATAATATATTTAAGATAATACAGAAGTAAAAATAACAAAAATGCAGATATTTTGACCAATGGAACCTACCCTTCGTAATTAACTTGTCCTGGTCAACCTAATCTTAGGAGAAATCTTCTGTGGACCACCACGGTCACTGTAAGCAAAACAGTGACTGAGTTTATGATGCAGTGTTGATCTTGGATTATGGATGTGCTAGGTTTTATAGAGCTAGCATATGGATTGCATTACCTAGCATCCCCCTTTGTGCCAGTGCCAGGTCCAAGCTGTAACTGATGACACACCAAATGCTGGATGTCTAACACAGAAAAAATAACATAAAAAAACAATAACAGGCATGCTACCAACCATAATTCAAAGACAAGCCCTTCCCACTTAACCGGGTCTCAAAACAACTCCTCCTTCCATAAAGTCTTTGGCAACGCTTTGATTTAAACACCTACATGGCCAAAATTCCTACGTGGCACTTTAGATACATGGTATGCAACAGGTCAGTAGAGGGAAAATCTCCAGCTCACTTATGGCTGTCCAGTAAGTTAAAATTTGGCACAATCTAAAGCTCAGAACATATAGGCCTAGATTTGGACAAGCAGTAATGGAAATGTATTCAATCTTTTTAAAAACATTTAGACTAAAGTCTAAATTTATTTAACTTTTGTCTGTATGATCATTTCTTGAAGGTTAAAATATTTTAGCATTTTTGGATTTCCAATACTGACCAACA
>JAYDZG010000043.1:19425551-19454830 GCA_034509265.1 Microcambeva bendego
AGATTTACTGCTGCTAAGGGTATGGAGGTGATTACCTGATTTTCAAAATCCCTACAGAAAAGAATAAAATGCAGGGAGTAGACATAGTATTGTGAAGAAACTGGTCTTGGTTTTGTAACAGTGGTCTAGTATTTTAGTATTTAATTGTCTCCTCATGTTGCCCCCCAGGCTTGTAAAAGCAATGTCAACAACACCAAGCATTAAATTCAGATTAAAATTTGTGAGGCCGCTAAGCCACTCTGTTCCTTTTATAGTCCACTATATAAGTCCATGGTGAGAGACATGCCTAAGTGTTTACACTGAAATATGTGTCTCTTCATCTGTTGCCTTTATTAAACCACTCAAAACAAGATGCCCTCTCAGACAGTGAGAATTCAGCATGTGTCTGGTGGCTGTACACAACGCCTTGTCTGTCTCGGCTGCAATAACACAGCCAGGCACTTAGATCTTCTCACCTGTTTCTGGCTGCACAAACCCTAAAAAAACTGTAACATTTTCATGCCCAGACATATCTCACATTTGTCAGAAGAGAGCTCATTCACAAAGTTTGAATCTGGACACATTAGGTGTAGAGACATTTTGTCATGTTTCATCAATAGTAATTTCAAGCTGGAGTGGTGTAAAGTACACAGCCATTTGACTCTTGAGTAGTGGATACACGTTGAAATCATGCTTCTATTGTATATATTGTTTTAATAAGAAATTGAGCTCTCTGCTCTTGATGCATGCAGGTAAATCCACAAAGTTCAAATCAGTCCATCTGGACACAAAGTTTGGTGTAGATTTGTTTCATTACATATCAAAGTGACTTCTTAAGTCTCTGCTGGTGTTGACTACCCCAACCTTAAATGTAGATGATCTGCATAACGGCTAATCACGGCTCATTGCATTACAATTGAACTGGTCATCAGGTCCATATTCAAATCACAATGTCCATCAGTTACAATGGCAATGTGTGCCTTTCACATATGAAACATCAGGGAAACTAAACAGCCATTTTTCAAAAGGATGAACAAATAAGATCAACCTAGTAGGGTCAGTACTTGGTTTACTCTCCCCTGCAAGTCAGTGGACACTGATTTAATGATGAAGATGTCCAGATCCTTGACAAGGAGGAATGCTGGTTTGAGCAGCGATTCAAAGATATATCTAAAGATCTATGTAAAGACGGAGTGATCATACGTGAAGGGAATACATGACAGTTGTAATTGATGGTCATTGTGATTTGCATATGGACCTGATTGTTTCATGGCATATAAATTTGGGGTAGTCAACATCAGCTGAGACTGAAGAAGTCACTTGGTTATGTGACAAGATTTACACTTAACTCCAGATGAACTTATTTGAACTTTGGGTACATGGATTATTGAGCATGCATCAAGAGTAGAGGACTCAATTTCTTATTAAGACAACAAACAAAATGTCATCAACATGTAACCACCGCTCAAGAGTCAGTTTCAGTTCAGCTAGCACTTAATATCGATATCTTAAAAGATGATGCTGTAAGAGGCAACTTGACCATAAAGTAAGTGTTGCATCTGAGCTTGAAGAAGCTGAAGTTGGCAGTAGCTGCTTGCAACTAAGGACACCTTTCTAACCCCTTGATGTTGTAAATCCTGAATACTGGTAGATTGTACTCATCAACTCTTGATGAAGCATAAATGAGCAGACTTAGTGGCAAATGATATTGTATGATAATGCATGAACATGAGAGCCTAGAATTAACATTTGACATTTAACATACTATTAGAATCTAAACAATTATTAGTAGTGTGCTAGCAGGTCAGGATGGTTTTATCTGGACTGCAGTGGATATTTGCATAGTTTTTCAGAATTTACCTAGTTCAGAGTCATTGCTATGTTACATTACAGAATAAAACTGTCATGGTCCAGTGTTCTGGAGTTTTCCTAAATTATATCACTTATGTTCAACTTAAGACAAAAAACAGGGGACATCTGGATGACAGATGTTATGTCTGCAATAAATAAAATAAATAAGGCGCCCAGTTACTCATGACACAAGAACAAGTGGAAAAATATTAAACATGTAAACAGCCATAGCCAAGTGGTTAGGGTACAGGACTAGTAATCCGAAGGTCGCTGGTTCAGACCTGCCAGGTTGCTGCTGTTGGGCCCTTGATCAAGGCACTTAACCCTTATTGCTCAGACTGTATACTGTAACTGTAAGTCGTTTTGGATAAAGGTGTCTGCTAAATGCTGTAAATGTAAACATTTAATCCATTTTATTTAGCAGTTGAAGGATTTTTATTATGGAGATGGAAAGGAACCATAGCACACTGAACTAATTTCAATCCATTTAGCTAATTAGAGAACTACAAAAAAAACTTGTCTAATGATTTTTTTTTTAATCACAATTGTTCTTAGTGGAAAAACTCTAATAAAAATCTCAACACTAACACATACATCTACATTCTGTTATTTTTAAATTAACATATTTTAGTCCAAAATAAAGCAATAAAAATTAGCCCATGTTTGTGTGGTTTGAGTCTGCACCACGATTTATGTCATAGATGAATGGAAGTACGTCACAGAGGAGCTTTGTGTGGGTGCATTCTCCATTAGATTACCAGAATGGCTCCAGTGAGCTGTCTGTGGCCTTATAGATTTCCTAAGACTTCTATTTTGGACCATGAGGGCCTGTTTTTAGCTTTAAAAACACCACTGCATCATAGTAAATGTTGTGAATGTCATTGAGCAATGCACAATATGTGCTCTGCCATTTTTTATCGTATACATATAAACCTATTATAAAATATCTGTACACTCTAAAGTTATTGTTTATAAATTTCCGTCCAGCATCCCCTCCCTCAGACATGCCTAATTGTATCTGGTAAGCACCTGGCCGGTCTGGTGGCACTGCCAAGACTTCAAGACTTTGCCATGATTTGCACCTCAGTGGTGGGCTAGTTTAATGGAATGGTGTGTCACTAATTTGCCATTTATTTATTATTCACTATTCGGCATTCATAGTAAGCTTTTCTTCAGGGTTGGCATTGACAAAGGTGTGGGGAGCTGATTAAAGTCAGATAACATGACCTGTCCCAAATTTACAATGCCATAAGGTAAAACAAGATTTTCAAAAATGTTTTTCACTACACCACAATTATATTACATTTCTCCCAATTCCTAAAACAAGGCTGTGAAGTAGGCACTTTGCACCACTTGGGCATCATGCAAAAAAATTTAAATAACCCAGATTTAGAAAATTTAGACCAATGGTCTCCATTAAAGAAGATTGTAAAGAATATAGTTGGTTGTGATTACTGGTTTGCTCAGACAACATTATTCAAACAAGATGCAACAAACATCAGGAGATAACTCCTTCATCTTGACTTAATTACACAGAATGCACAGATTTAAAATTAAGGACACTTTTATTTTAACTTTTCTCTTGTTGACAAAGCTGGTGATGCAGTGGCACATTACAATTTCCAGTAATGTGCTCATCCAGCTGGGAATCCCCAAGCGACCACAATCCATTTTGTGGTTCTCGATATTCCCATGCAATACAATCTTTGCAGCAAAATAATTTAGAACTGATTTCACGAAATGTTAACTTTATCAAGCATGTGGTAGGTTTAAACTGATTAACACGAACAAATAATATGTAAATATAGCTTTTGAAAAATTTTAAAGACAGAATCTCTACTTCTACTGTATTCTCATTGATGTTGCTGGTTGCAAAGACTCAGAACAGACTGTGGCAAATAGTTTTGTTGTTGATGGGATGGCAAAAGTCTGAGAGACTGGCCTTCAGACAACAATGCCTTCTTAGAAAACATAGACTAACCAAGGGATGAGACCAGAGGAAAAGGGGGCACATGTCTTAGGCTGTGGCTAAGAGGATGTGAGTGTGGTTGTGTGGTACAGGGAGAGAAGTGCGGTGCAAAACAAGTCAAGTCATAATTGCATGCGTAGGCTGACACATCTGGAATAACCACTCCTTGGCTTACAGCCACAGTCTACGCTGCTCCTGAAAAAGTAAAGAAACATGTTTTTTGCTTGGCTCTCAAAGTAGCACATTAATGGTTTTGGCACCTTTCTCCTCAGTTGATGCTAAATTTGGACACCTATTCCCTCCCGTTTTGAAGAGCGTGGGCCAGAAATGACACCATTATTTTTACCAGACTGTTTTTCTTAGGGAGATAGTGAGTGTGAAATAGAGAGGAAGTGGAGTGGAGTCGGTCTGAGGTGAGTGCTCTGTCTCTGCCCTCCAGACTGGATTACAGTCTAGAACCATTTTTAGTGCCCATGCAGAGCAACCATATAGAGCTAAATATCCCAGTAGTTTTAAAAGTCTGCTCCATAGGGCATTAAACTTAGTTAATTTTAGTGTTCTTGTTTCAAATCTTACTTATGACCAGCAATAATCTGGCCTCCATCTATGGAATATAACCTATAAGCAAAGTGCCTTCACATTATTTTTTTCTCTCAAGATATATTACAATTTAGTTACTAGACATAAGTAGCAAGTCAACCACACATTTGCATGTTTAATTTAGACATTTAATGTAGACTGTCTTGTATACCCTGGACTAGTAATTTATTGTGTTGAGTGAAAGTGGATTCTGCTGAGTGGACAATATACTATTGTATATATTTAATATATAAAAATTTAATATTTTTATTAAATGAAAAAAAAAACAGTTGTAGTAAGGTGCCTGACCACCAAAGCCACCTTGGCAAAGACCATTCTATTCTCCGGGACTGTATTGTCAGGTACTTCTGATATTTTACTGATTTTACTGATATTCCTTCAGTTGATGTAGATATGTCAGCAGAAAAAAATCTAAATTTAAGAAAATGTGCCACATTTTGACATATTTTTAGATAATTTTTTAGCTTCTGTAAATCAGCCATTTCACCCATGAAAATAATGAAGTGTAAATATTGGTCCACCCTTACTGATGAAGACTTGGAAAAGAATTGGGATCAGTAGCTATTGGCTAGACTGTACAAACATGGCTGACATTAGTGTGAATAATTAGAATTATATCAGTGTGATTTCTCTTTCTTTTTCCCTTGGCATGGACTTTCTTTATAGTGACTTTTTAATTGCATGACTTCATAATTTTTATTACTTTAATTTTAATGTTTTAAAGGCTTGATTAGCTCTTGATTAAGAAGAGGTCTTGATTAAGAAGTGTAACATCTGATATGTACAAGATGGGAGAGCTGTTTTTTACAAGCCTAAACTACTGTTTAATGTAAACAAAACATAGATAATCAACCCCTCCAGTTCTGTGGGCTGTGTTATTGCCATACAACCATGTGTGGTACTTTTTTCCCCAGCTTCTACTTCTTTAGATGCAATAGCTTGGTCACACTGTTCAGTACAGCCAGTTAGCCAACCCTTTGGTGGCTTCATGGTTAACCACCAAAAATGCTTCCATTCATCTCTCTGTTTAACACTTCAGGCAGTCTTCTGCATTGTTTACTTTATGTAATGGGGGGCACTTTAAATATGAGTAGGCAACACCACTGCTGACAGCTCTGTAAAGAAATAAATAGTGAAAATCACAGATGTTTGGGGCCAATGGGTTCAAGTTTAGTTGATTTACTGACCAACACAACTAAGGGTTAATTAAAGGCCTTTTTCTGATAGTAAATAACTGTTATATAATTTTGAGTTGTAATTGGAGGTTATTGCTACTTCAGTTAAACAAATGCTTTTCAAAATCATGTAATCATGTTTATACTGGTACAGTGACCTTAAAGCACAGTCTCCTTCTAATGGTAAAGCCACAAAGTCTTGCTTTATTGGAGGCAGGTGGGCCTGTCGTTCCTTGGTTGTTTATGTGGGTTCCTTGGTGACTTTCAGGATGAGTTGCCAATACTCACTTTAGGAGTTCAGTAGGCCTTATAAGCTGCCACGTAAAGTTAATATCACTTAATGTTGTTATAATAATTTAAAATTAAAATATTATTAAATTATTTTTTATGAATTATTATTACTGGTTAGACTAATTGTAGAATGAAGGAATTGCTGTCTTGTACTTTGTGAGAAATTCAGTTGGTGTTTTTTTTTCTTGTAGGAAAACAGACTTTATGAGAGGCAAATCATTTGTCATATATTATTTCTAAAATAAAGAAGAACTGTACAAAACTTAAAAAAAAACCATTTTTTCAAATACAATGAATGTATTTTTATATCAACATTTTTTAAAAAGAGAAATTTGTAAGAACATATTCATGTTTATCCATGTCTAGGCATGGTTATGTCTGAAACATTTTTCTTTGACAATATATTTTATTAGCAGTTAGTGAATTACTACAAAATCAGGGACCAATATTTAAAATATCTTATCAGACATTCTGCAATAGGTCACATACAGATCCCTGGGTTTATGTGTATTGCATCATTTCTTAGTTTTTCTGTGTGTTTGCCTAGTAAATAGACATGGCTGTCCCAGAACTCTATGGCGCTTACTGCTGTGCACATGTTGTTTTCTGATGGTGACAAAACTGAAAAGGCTAGGTTTCAGCAAAAATACCCCACATGTACTTATTGAGAACAGCACTGATTAAACAACAGATCAGCTTGTTGTTTGGTCTTACATAATATTCTACTTTTCTGAGATTGTTGGGTTTTCATTAGCTGTAAGCCATAATCATCCATTTCACATTTTAACCTGAATAACTGGAATAACTTAACTGTTCGATGATATTCTAAATTATTGAGATGCACCTGTACAGCGTCTGAAGTTATTGTGTCATTTTACCTTGTTTAGTGTAAATTAATTTGAAAGTTTTGTTTCTATTTTGGGTACAGCTTTGTAGATATTTGCTACTCTAGCATCTCCTCACATGTATATCATGAATATGCTTTGGTTTTTCATGGCTGTGTCTTAGCTGTGGTTTCTTGGCCTAAAACTTTCCACCACTCTGCCAGGCTTTTCCTGGACATTGGATCATGATGACTAGCATCTGTTCATCTTATGTGAGCTCATAACAAATTACTGAAAGCTTCAAAAGAGACAGACATAATACAAATCCATCTGTCTGTTTCTGTAGTGCCAGTCACCTAATGCAAAGCTCTATGTTTGTGTGTTTGGGTATGTCTGCATAGCTGGCTGTGTATGTTTGAGGACAGGTCAGTTGGCTCAGGCCATTTTTGTCTGTGCACTACAGAATACTGGCAGGTTTCCTTTTTCCAAGTGTCATCTCTTTGAACTGGCAGTGGAATATTCACAGAAATATTTGTATAATGATGTAAAGATGCATTGAATTTGGCACCATTGTGTGGACCTTTATTACAGAGGCCTATCAAAACCAACCAGAATGACCAAAATGTTGTGTTTCCCTTGTGTTTTAATAAAGTTCTCGAATTTATTTTTATTTAAGTGAGAAATAGAATGTGAAAGAAAGTGTGGGAGAATGGGAGAGGCAGAGAGGGAAAAAGAGAGGGAAAGGGAGAGGTAGAAAGAGGTACTGGGTAAGCAAGAGGAGGGAAGAGTGAGAGGGAGAATATAACCACCCACCTAAGTGGCTCGCATAAAACCGACCAGCTTTCAAATAGTCTCAGTAGCGGAGCGCTTAGTCACTAGGTTTATGGGAAAGGGAGAAACAAAAAATCCTGAAGACTGTTCATTCAAAGAGCAAGAACTGGACTCACACAGCCAGACCTTTCACATCCTGTATCAGGCAATAGAAACACACAAAAAGTGACAGCTTCATAACCAGGAGAGTTAATGGATACTTTCTGCAGCCTTAATGGCCTTGACCCTCTTTGGGTGAGTGAACTGAACTTGGGGCACATTTTAAGTGAGACCACTACATATATTAGCATTATATAAATAATATTAGCATTATTATTTCTGGGATATTTGTTAAGTGATCTGTACCTTATATGCTAATTTGGTTAAATTATTGCTTACTCTGACACTATACATTCAATAACCATATGATGCTTAACACCTGCGATAAAGACTTCTGTTCTCGTGTAGTGTACATGCTATACATGCTAACGTGATTGTAGCTTTGCTACAGTAGACAATGTCTTATTGTTTTGTTTATTCATCGTTTGTGCTAATCTTCATGATCTACATAACATTTTGTTTCCATGTCTTTAATGGAAGTGATGTGTTAAGCTCAATGACCATAAATATGGCACAACTTTGTGTTGGTTTAAATGAAGATACTTTCTTTTTTGTATTTTAAATACAAATTGTACATACTTGTACTGTACTTGCTGAATTGTGTTGTACTGTCACTTCCCAACATTAGGTACAGAATATTATGCTCTTGCAGAAACACAATATTTTAGGATTCCCATGTTAGCTTAGCAACAGATGGAATTAGAAAAATGACCCAATTTATCTTCTCAAACCTCAGTGTTTCCTGGACTGCTTACTTACACACTAAACAAAGCTCACATTTGGGTCAGACTGTCTGAGTTCAGCATGATTCTGGTTATTGTAGAAAATTCCAGCCCACATGTGAATGAAAAGTGGCTTCAAGATGAGCTTCTTGATGGTCGCTGTGGTTTTTTTTTAGCTTATAATTTAGTTACATTGCTTTATATTTACCTTAGATCAACTTGGATTTTTTTTACTGGGTTGTACTCAGTAGCACAAATAACCAAAAGGGTATTTATCAACATATGTAATGGAATGAGACAAAATTTATCCTTTCCCCCTGCTCTTTTAGGACTGGAACCAGACATGGTATACACACCAACCTGAACTAAGCAACTGCTTTCAGAACACGGTTCTTGTGTGGGCACCCTGCATCTACTTGTGGGTCAGCTCACCTTTCTACTGCCTACATCTGTACTGTCATGGTCGCCGCCGCCTGCCCCTTTCACTACTTTGCAGTGCCAAGCTGGTAAGTGAGCACTTAAGCAAACAACTCTGTTAACTGTAAATGAAAGTGTAAATGCAGTGTTACCATACATGGCAAAAAAACATGTGTAAAACCAAAATTAAAAAGAATCATCAGTACTCTTTCGAGTATCGGTAGATTGGCACAGAGGTGCAGCTGGTAAGACCGAAAGGTGGAGATTTGGTTCCTGTTTACTATGTGGCAATGGTTTTCCAGTGTAGCCCAGAGTTTTTTTGGCTGTATTTATCACTTTAGCATAATGATTTCTCATGAACTTCTGTCTGAGAGCTCAAAGGTCAAACACATTCAACGGTGGCTTTGTCTTTCACGAAGTGAGAGCTTCTAAGATTCCTTAAATCTTTTCACAATGTAATGAAAAGTAAATTGTGTAAGACTTTATTAGTTGCAATCTTGCATTGTGAAATGTTCTTTTAGATCTGATATGCAATTCTTTCACAAATGTAGGCACAAAGTGTTGAACCACAACCCATCATTGCTTGTAAACATTTGATCCTTTTGGTGGATCCTCCTTTTGTACAGAATGATTTTCTTAGCTAGTAACAGTTTACCTTGTTTTCGCAAGGCCATTGGGGACAGCTTGCTCATCCAGGTTCTAAACATAAATTGCTGCAATGCTAGTGAGTATGAAAGGCATCCCATTTAAAACTGGACAGAATCAATATCTCACTTTCACTGTGAAAAGTAGGTTTGCCAGACATAAAAGCTGCCAAGTCTGAGAGGGAGAAACTATGATTATTTAAAGTCACTCCAAAAAAGGAATCTCAGTGAGGTGCAAGTGACCTAGTTTGGCAACGCAAAAAGAGTTTATAGTTTATTATTACATTTACATTTTCAGCATTTAGCAGGCACCTTTATCCAAAGTGATCAACAGTACAGTTACAGGATACAGTCTGAGCAATTGAAGCCAACAGCGACATCCTTACAGTGGTGAGGATTGAACTAGTACCTTCCTAGTACTGAAACCTAACCACTAGACTAGGGCTGGCCCTTTGTATTGATTAGACAAACACTAATTAAAATTTTTTATTGAATTAATCGATATGGCGGCTTCAAGAAAAGAAAATGTACCACGATGGTGTCCAGCTGCGGTTTTGGCAATAAATGGGAGAGTCATAAAAGCCAAACTGGAGGACTCTGAATCAAAGCAAACGTGGCAAAATAGTATCCAGCTCAAGGACAGTGAGACAGCCATTTGGGCTGATGGCCCAAACCGCAAAAACTTGTGGGCAAGAGTAGCACACTGGCACTTCTTTAACTTTTCTGTGTGGTACATTAATTTTCACATTGCTACCAGAGTCATTTTAGCCTGTGTGTTAATAAAAATAGTGTTTCTTTAAGAAAAATGAAACAATCATCAAAACTTGGTGGTGCCTTCTAACACAAATAAAAAGGATTTCTTAGGTGTTCATTTGGGTGGAGTGACTGTAAAAAGCACAGCAAATAAATTGCTATTTTTTAATTTTCATAAAACTAATCAATGACCCCAATGTTTCTGCACAAAAAGCCCTGGAAACCAAACCACAGTATTACCATGGCTACAGTTAGTTCTCTGATCAGTTGTGTTTTCTTTGTTGCACACATATGTACATACTGTATATTGAGTGTGTACATTTAGTTTACATGATTTACATTCATATGACTCTGTAATCGCACAAGTCAAGTCTGTGTTAGTTTTCACTAGTGTAAACAACTCTTCACATCTGAATACATATCTCTAGTTCAGCAGTGTAATGAATGTCCAAAGGCGTTTCCGGAAACATGACTCAGATGATTCTCACCCAGGTCTGAGATCCGTTTCTATCTGTCTCCCACAGTTGCTTGGCTTCTTCTTGGCTTCCTTTGGCTTTGTGGAATTCTTCTATATCCTGTTGGAACGAAAGCAGGAGATTCATCGTCATCTTGTCTTTCTACTAAGTCCTGTCATACGCAGCCTTACTGTGGTAACGTATATTTCATTGCACTATAATGTAATATTACTATCATTTTGACTACCTCAAAAAGAATCTTGTTTGATTGCATAGGTTGGATTCTTTTGCTATTTTAAGTTTTAGATTATATTATTTAACACTGCAACAATCAATAAATCATAAATCAATTACATCTGACATGTGAATTATATAAGATGACAAATCTCTAACTGGTATTAAACCATAGGATATCATTACATACATCAACACACTGATGCTATAAACACACTGTAATGTAACTTCAAAAAATGTGAGGAACTGTTGGATGGCTTCCAATTTCCAGCTTTTGAATGCTGCCAAACACAGATACAAAGTCCAGGAATCCACTTCTGTCCATTCCTGTTTGCTGCATACATCAAATATTGTGTGACACACTGCGTTTAGATAATATTAACCAAGCGGCTAAACATTTAATGAGAATCATGATTATTAAAATCTAAACTGAAATTCAAACACTGATACATTCCAACATTTTAACCAGAGAGTTTGTTAACTTTGCCTACACGAGATTTTGATTGTGGAGGTTCCTGTTGCTACCATGAAATTTGTTTTGCCAATATTCTTTTCAAAACTGTGCAGTGGAGTTTGTCCTTCACATTTTAACCCTATCCGTGCAATGAAACACACATATACACACTAGTGACCACTAGGGAAAACATATGCACGGAGTGTCCGGCAGCCCTAGCCATGGTGCTGGGAGAGCAGTTTGGGGTTGGGTGCCTTGCTCAGGGGCACTTTGGTCGTGACTTGTCAGCTCTGGGAATTGAACAGGCAACCTGATTAAAAGTCTAGTTATCTAACCACCAGGTCACGGCTGCCCCTAATCCTGGTTAACTCACGCATTGACAGAATTATCAGCTTTGACAACATTGTCATTCTACACTGATATTAAACTCTTTTTGAAGCATGCGTCAACTTTTACAAGTAAAGGAATCATGAACAGTTTGAAAACACAGGAAAAGTCGTGCAGGTATAAAGTTATACTTTAGTGTATAATATTAAGTTGTACAAGCTGTAACTTTTTATCTCTTTTAAAACCTAACACAACTACGTCAGCTTTGACTGACACAGTAGACATATTTTTTTTAGCTGTGGGTGACCTAAAACATTTAAGTTAAATAGTGTGGAGGTGAAGGAAGCGTGGGCATAACACAAGACTCCAAGTCTTTGCTGACTAGGGACTTTTTATCCAGACAGCTTCCAGAACAGACGATTACTTAATCTATGGTCTCCTCAGACACCTAAATAAACACTGACCACTGCTTTCGGAAAAATACTGAGAGGGATGGCTTTTCCACTGAATACTCTTTTATTGAACGATTCTAATCTTAATTGTGCATGTAGTAAAATACATAAATAAATAAACCCTCAGTTAGACAGGTCAAAGAAGCTTCTCGTAGGGTGATTAAATTCATACACGAATATCACTGTTAACACCTGAAAACACTTTATTTTGTGCATTCTCCGCCTACTTTACCACATATGGTTGTGTCTTGCATAATATTTGACCTTATGTAATCAAGAGCTTGGTTAAGCTGAAAGTGACAACAACCACAACATGGTCTGACCTTGAAACCTTGTTTGTTTGTCTCTCTAGTCACACTTCTGGAAAACATTATGAGTAGCAGATGTTTTTATCCAAAATATCTTAAATGCAGAAAGCAAACCAGGCTTAGAACTTGGGGTTTTATCTACCATCTTGTTAATGCGCCCAGTTGTGAGTCTCCAAAAGTCTCTTTTGTCTCTAGTGTTTAAACCTACTTTATGTTAAATGAGAATAAACCACTCACCTGAAAAAAATATTTATATACAGGAAGAGTTAGGTCAAAATCAAAAGTAAAGGCTTTCTTGCCAATAATTAATGACTAATATATGCCTACATTTAATGTTGCTAATCAATTAGCTTGATAAACCAAGCTAATCAATTATGTTTGGTGTAAACTTATGAGAGGACATTTTATTTTTGACTGTACTGCTACATGTATGCTTCAAAAGTGAGCAGTGTTGATATGTCAACATAATAGACCTTTGAAGCATTAAAATAAATCATGTGATGACATTCTTTCCTCATCAACATAAGTGACTAGGGGAGCGTTGGAAGTGCTCCACTTTGCCAAAAAACCACAGACACATATAAGTGTCTGTTCTGCATCATTGAGGGTGTTATACTAGTAAAACATACAGTATGTTTTTTACAAACCGGCAGTAAAATATTGGAACCACATTCCTTTGGGAACTTTTAGGGTAGTTTTCCTCTTCTCACTCTATTATCCTACAATATTACAGCTTTAAATTAAGGATAAAAACTAAAAAGAAAAAAAATCAAAGCTTGTCTTATATCAGAGCATTTAAATCATCTCAAGTCCATCACTAAGTCTTAAGTGGCAGAATGAGCCTGATTTAATGGGCCTTTTCTAGTTTATTCTGGCGCCAAATATTGTTGATCCACACAATTTTACTGAGCACGTCCCATAAATGATTACAAGGTGGGCACCTAGACTGAGGCACAACTGAAGTGTTAGATTCTTCAATCGTATAAACACCCATTAGCTTCTTTTTGATCATATGCATACTGTTTGTATATTGTATCAAGATGGTAAGGTGTCTTCAAAGGGTTTTGGCCAAGCCAAGTGATTAAGAGCTTCCCTAAAATGTTTTATTTGATGTCTGAGGTTAGGAGCCTTTGGTTTGTTTCTGGAAAATGTTGAAGTTTGGATCTGGTAAAGGTGTGGTTTGGGATCGCTTAAATCCTTATGTGTAACTGGCTAGATTGCCTTGCCTTATGAAATTCAACTGTGTTTCTGTTGCCTAGGAAATACTTTAATAAATAATGTAGTCATGACCAAAATTAGAATGAAAGTATATACACCACAGTGAATTCAGGCAACACGGTGGTGAAGTGGGTAGTGCTGTCACCTCACAAAAAGAAGGGCCTGTTTTTGATTTCCTTGATTTTCATTCTTTCCTGTGTGAAGTTTGCATGGTCACCCAACTTCCACGTGAATTTATTTCGGATGCTCCAGTTTCCTCCCACAAGTCCAAAGATATACTATCACTATTACTCGGACCAGGATAACTCAGTGGTTAAACAAATAAATAATTGAATTACTTAAATAATAAATTTATTGTGAAATAAAGACAACCCAATCAGCCTGCTTTGCTGAAGGTTGGAAAATTATAAATGTCATTTTACAGTATGAAATTAGACGAAATAAAGTCAATGAGCATTGTCTGGTACATTTGTTCTATTACACGAGCTGTCATGTAAATTTGTGATATCAACTCTGCTATCAACTCTTGCTATTAGAGCATCAGTAATGCCTGTCCACATCGGTCGATGTCATTACTTATCAAACTGCGAAATGGTAAATTGGACAAGATTACATCTATTTTGTAGCACTTAAAAGCTTAAATTTGAGGAACTAACCTTTGGATAAAAAGGCAGAAATATAATGATGCCCCTGTATCTCAGTATTGATTGTTTTAATTAACTATGCGCCTTCTTTTTATGCTAGGTGTTAGCAGTGTGCATAATCCAGTGGGAGCGAGTTCGGGGCTGCCGTTCCTCTGTGGTGCTCTTTCTGTACTGGCTGCTCAGTGTGGTGTGTTCTCTTGTGCCCCTCAGAGCCAAGATACAGCTGGCCGTTGAACAGGTGAGAAAAATAACACACACACCCAACCTTGACCCCCCTTTCACAATACTTTCCTAAATCTTTGAAACACACGTATTCACTTGCACATATACACATTTAAACACAAATGTACACAGACACACTCATAAGAATAGAGAACAAGATACGTACCATCACTTATACAGTATGCATATGCAACACCCAGATTTAGATGTGCATTTACTCTAATCCTGACATATTCAGTAATCATTGACACCAGCCAGAGCATTTTTGCTGTAACTATTTTAAGGGCTGGTGTTAGTTTGCCAGACTTTTGAATTGGTTATGGCTTGTCATTTGAATATGGACTAAACTAGAGTACATAAATGCACCGGTGTGAAATTTGTAGGTGTTTTTTTTAGGGATGAAACATTTAAACTGCTAAAAACTAAAATCCATTTTATTCAAAGAGCTTACAAAATGCTCATTATATTTTTGAATGAGTTAACAAAAATAAAAATATGCATATATGCAGATTTTTGTCAGCATATATATATAGTAAATAAATAAAGATATTCTGTGATGGACTCTCACCACATCCAGGGTGTTACCAAGTACCTTGTACCCATTGAAGAGCTGGGATAGGCTCCAGCACCCCTCCCCAACCCTCATTAAGATAAGTGGTTAAAGAAAATTAACTGAAATGAGATACAGAGATAATAAACACAGGTCAATATTCAGCTTTTTGTTCATTCTACTCTTTGTCCAGTCCAAAAACCACAGTCTCAATAACGTCATATTATGAAAGTGCATTCAATGTGCTATTTGAGATACAACCATTGTGATAATTTAAAGGAGTGTCTTGAGTTACCATCACAGAGGAATCGGCATTTGTTAACTAAATTAAATAATGTGATAATAAAGTCAAAAACCAAAAACACATATTTCATTAGCTTGCTAAAAGCCAATTTTATAATTCCTTAAGACAGGCAGACAGTTTGACTAAACTATATTTTGTGACCACTCAAACCAAAACTGACCCTGTTTTGTTCTGTGGTGGGGGAAGAATATAACTGTATTTTGGCATAATCCTGTTCTGCCTTGGCAGATGTTCACTTTTTGCTTAACAACTCCAAGCAGTGTACAGGACCTCACACAATATAGCTCAGGCAAACAATAGAAAAGGTGAGCATACTCCTTCAAGTGTTCAGAATCACATGTGAGTCCAATATGTTACTAAATAACACAAATTTGGCAGCTTGCCCATAAACAGAAGCCACAGGCTTCCAGAACTGCAATCTATGCATTTCCAGACCATAGCGTGACTCCTCGTGTTTACCATTCCTTTTATGCGTTATTCATTTGTATAAAGCACCCTAATAAAGACCAAGTTTTGCCCCAACTGTTCAAAATAAGATTTATAGTATCATTAATGCTATGGCACGCCCATTAGACTGTGCTATTGAAAAAGCTTGCAGTTTTTTTCTGTAATTTACAGAAAGCATGCACTATAGTATGTTTTTTAATAGAATACCTTTATACATGTTTGGATTTATCCAATTCAGAAACATATCATTGCTAACTAAACAACCTGCTAACTTAACCCTTTTCACCATGTCTTGTAAATAAAGCTTTTAGGTGGTTTGAAATACACATGGACCCATGGTATGTGCATCACAAAATACAGCATTCAAAAATTTTCAAAGAAGAGGGTTGGCTTTGTCATTTTTGTTTAGTTAAGTTTACTTAAAAGGCATTTTGTGAAGCGTGTGTTATTCCTCACTCCATCGCATCTGTTGGAATCAAACTATAGGGCATATTGTCAGAAACTGGAGACTTTAACTTGGGTAATGTAACTAAAGGATTGCTTGGAATTGCAGTTCATAATGCCTTTGCTGCCAAAGTTGTTAAATGATCATCATTTTAATTGATTAAGATTCATACAGATTGAATTTCATACAGATTATTTTTACTGACCCTAAGAACTAATGTTTAAACACTGTTGGGACAGGGGTATTTATGGTTGAATGAGGTTAGTTTTTTAAACCAGATACACTTCAAGGATTTTACATTTTCAGCATTTACCAGATGTTTTTATTCAAAGAGACTTACATTAATCCATTACAGGTTAAGAGTTTTTCTCAAAGGCCCAACATTGGCATCATGGCAGTGCTTACTAATCCATTACCTTAACTGCTAGGCTACAACTGCCCCTAAATGTTTAAAAATAAACCTGATTACATTTTAGCCTAAGCTGTGGGTTTTAACATGTCATTATTAAATAACTTCTTATTAAATAAGTATTCCTTCTTTTCTTTTCAGGGTCTCACTCCAGATGTTGTCCATTATTTGGCATTTTTCTCATACTTTGCCCTCCAAGTAGCCCAGCTCATCCTCAGCTGTTTTGCAGAACAGGCTTCCCCAGGCAAACTTATCCAGGTAAGTAAGTGTGAGTCTTTAAAATA
The DNA here is from genome assembly GCA_034509265.1 of Microcambeva bendego. NCBI lineage: Eukaryota > Metazoa > Chordata > Actinopteri > Siluriformes > Trichomycteridae > Microcambeva > Microcambeva bendego. The sequence goes on from JAYDZG010000043.1 coordinate 19,442,460, forward strand.
CAATAGGTTTTTTACCATATCATATTTGCACCAACCCCAACTACCACAGTGAATCATACTGTTACGAATATATACGAATATACCTCACCACAGTGCGTGTTCAGGATACACCACATGTACTCCAAGCCTTGTCATTTTAAAGTCCATGATTGGTTCAAGGATATGATTTAAGACATATTTATCTAGTTGTAAATGATGATTCATCTTTGGGAATGTGTTTCACCAGATACCTGATTATTTACTCAAACCTTTAACCAAAGATTTGGAATTTAGCAAAATAGGACCATGGTAAAAACACAAACACGTTTAAACAATATCAACTCATCCTCAAAAGTATAAGATAAACTTTACTTCTTCCAGAAAACAATAACATACTCATGTGTGTGCATGTGTGTGAGATGAAGTTGTAGCCACAGACATGGGTGCCACACCCGATGGTCCTCTCCTGGCTCAGTCACTTCCTGAGTTATTCAAAACATGCCATTGAGTGAGACCTCCAGTGAAGAGAATTAGATTGTCTGTGTGGGGTTGTGTTTGGGTGAATGGGTACAGGGGCAGAGCTGAGGTCAGCCGTGGGTGGAAATGTGTAGTAAGTAAACCATGGTAGTCACACACACAGAGTTAACCACAGCACTAGCACTCACACTTAATCACACAGACACTCTCACTCATTTTCTGTTGACTCTCCATGCAGTGTAGCCAAATACTTTTTTCTGCTTGCCCAGTCCCGCTATCCAAGAAAGCAGCACTGTAAAACCACTGCTCTCTAAAAAATTCTTTAGCCTATGTGATAGTTATTAGACAACTTTCATATTGAAAGATTTTTAGGACATGAGTTTTGAATAGTGCAGTTGTAACATAAGTTCTGTCTCACAGACTAGAAATATTACATCAGGTTAAAATCAGATACATTTTTGTAATAGGACAGGTCACATCTTGTAATTGAAGACTTGGTTGAAGCAAAACACCAGCCAGAATATAAAAATAGCCCAAGTGCAAGAACAATACTGTGGATAAATGTAACTTACAAATAGGAAAACAGAAAAAAAGGATTTTCAGAAACAATAGTACAACAGAAACAAACAAAATTAAAAATACAATGTTTGCTCCCCACAATCGAGAAAGTAAAAACAGAACGCAAGCTGCTTTGGACATCGGTGATTACTTGGTTCTCAGAAACAAGGAAATACATAAAGAGCCAACTGGAATCAGCAATACCCACGTGGCACCCCAACCAATACAACTCTGTGCCCCTTATGTATAATGTCGATATAATGTGGGCCACTATTGCAGTATCTGCCACTTAGGCATAACTAACATGTTTTCATCCTGGTGAGCCACAATACAGCATTTTTATTCCACCTCATTTTACCTTTTTTAACTTTTGATTCTGCTCATCATATTGTCTCGTCTGTATTGAGTTCTGTTAGATTTTTGTTACTCGAACTTGGCTCATAATTCCCTTCTTGCCAAACAATTACAGTTGGCATGCACCAACCAAGTTATCCATCACTGTACCAGATGTGAAGTGTTTTCCTCACCATAGACATCGTATTTAATTTGCACTAGAACACATATCTGTATATTTTTTTCTTTTAGTAATGTGTAGAGCCAAAATAGTTAAATATATTGTCAAAAACAATGAATGCAGTTTAAACCTTGTTGTTTTACTGTTGTTTTTTAGAATGCCTGTCCTGTTCAGGATGCATCATTTCTGTCAAAGCTCCTCTTTTGGTGGTTCAAAGGGTAAGCCATTTCAAATATTTTATTTAAATGTAATTATTTTTCAAAAAACAAATATACCAACATCTGTCCTACCTCTGTTGAAGTAATAGCCAGTGAGGTCAATATTTTTCACATATATTTGAATTTATTATATTTACTATTAAATATTAAATCATTTGAAATAATTTAGTGTGCCATAAACACGACAACAGTGGCTTTCAGATAGAAAAAAAACCATATGTGATTGTGTTTTTACAGGTTGGTTGTTAAAGGATATCGAACCCCTCTGCAGGCAGAAGATCTGTGGTCCCTGAGACAAGAGGACACCTCAGAGGAAATTTTTTCCAATTTGGAAGATGAATGGACTACAGAACGCACAAAACTTCAACAGTATGAAAACATTATATAATTATGCTATACTGGGGCTTATTATCCAATTAGTCAAAAAACAGATTATTAAGATGTTTTTGTTTGAAGACTTGAGAGAAAATCCAATTGAAAACAATATATGAACAACCTGGTGAAATAATAAAGGACTGGCTGTTTGACACAGTTTAGTCAGTGTAGTGGCATTGCTTGTATTGTAATTTGATTGCTTCTAGGATTCATGTTTGTTTTTCACCTCTGTTTTCTGACTTCATGTAGTTTGGGTTTGTCCTTACTGTACTTGTGCTTGTATGTTTTTTCTGAGGAAATTCAGTTTTTTTCCCACCTCAGGAAATATGCCTAAAGTTTTTTCCCACCTTAAGAGACATGCCTGAAACATTAAGTTTCACCACAGAAACACTGGGCACAAATGAGACTATCCCATGAACTAGGCAGCATTCCATCACTGGGCAAGCAGTTGGATTTGGCTGTTGAAAATGGGTTAGAATGATGGAATGAGTCATGACCTGCAGCTGGCTAGAGTTGTGTTCTTGCTGTATTGCTTCTATGCTTAAACTGTTTCCAAGATGTCATGTCTGACCAGATTAAAGCTGATCATGGTAACTCATATTGATTAAAAGCCTGAATTAATAATGACTTTACACATGTAAATACTCAGAATCAAAACTCCTACTTTACCAATCTGTTTGGGGATTTTTCCTAAAAATCATAGTACTGTTATTTCTTTGAAAATGCAGCAAACTCACAAAGTAAAGTCAAGTCAATAATATTTGTATAGTGCTTTTTTACAATAGACATTGTCACAAAGCCACTTTACAGAGTTGAGCAAGCCGAGGGTGACTGTGGCAAGGAAAAACTCCAGGAAGAAACCTTGGAGAACCCAGACTTAGCAGGGGCCCATCCTTCTTTGGTGGACTGGAGAATAAAAGGCAAACACTGTTCCAAATTCAGGGGGTTAGAACCAGGTTATACATGTTAAAGCCATCGGACAGTTGTGTCTGGCATTGTGCTAACTTAAATTTTGAAGATGTGGACATTTAGTCATATTTAACACAAAAATAAGTGTTGCTGTGTTTGTTTTAGGTTATTTTATTTGAGCAATTATTCCAAACAAAACTCAATCTGAGTAATGCCAACAACATCTGATCACTGGAACATGTGGCAACTGCCCACTTGTAAACTTGAAGAATTGTTATGATTTGTAAAATATATAATCTAACAATAAGTTCCAACAGGTCAAATGTCACCAAGAGAGCCAAAAACCTAAATCACTGTATGGGTCAAACATTCAATGAAACACCAGTGGATTGTATTGGGTGTTTTGAAAATGTTATGAAGCATGCTTTAATACAATACACTTGTGTAAAATTATCGTTGTGAACGTACATAAGTGTTAAGGTTTTTTCTTTACTTTGTTAGCCCCCTGTATATATCCCTTCTCAACATTCATGTCTGATTTTTGTCCCAATACCAGACAGGAGAAGTACCTGAGCAACAGTGCGATGTTGGAGTCACGCTTGCCAGATCAGGCCCAGCTCCTAAGAAAGCTTCAAAAAGAGCAGAGCTCAGGATTTTGTCTTTTACGAACACTCGCTCGCAACGTTGGACCTTATTTCCTGTCTGGAACACTGTGCCTTGTGATCCATGATGCTTTTATGTTTGCTATACCACAAGTCCTTAGGTAAGACAAACACACTAAAACACTTACATAATCTATTCCTACTGCTTCTTCTACCCAAATAAAAATATAAAGTCCTTGAGAGAAGCTCTAGTTTATAGTTAATTACAAAATTCCTCTCTTTAAATATCTACAGACTAAAACAAACTGGTTTCTGTGGGTTTAAAACACCTCACACAGCTTTACCAAACGTTTTTAAATGCTTTCGGGGGTCTATTGTATGGTTCATGATATCTCTGAAAAACAGGAAGTCACCATTTGTAGCAGGTGCTCTGCTGTGCTTGGTTGACGGACCTCAGGCCAGCCAGACAGAGATTGGGTTGTTTATGGCCACAAAGGGGCAATTATGGCTTAACGTCTGAAAGCTGGTCAGAGCCAGTCACCGCAGTACTGTGCCGGGCATAGATGTGTCTGCTCCAGCGCGAGCTGTAGCGGAACTGCCGAGGTTGTGGTTAAAAAGCTACCATTGCTAAAGAATCAGTCAGCCAAATTGAAGTTTTAGACAGCCACCAGCAAACTGTAGCAATAAACAGATTCTTTTTATGCTGTTTTAAAGCCTGAAGGAATTGTGTCTGGAATTTAGGTAGAGTTGCTGAACCTGGCTGCAAATAAAGGTCACATTTTTCCAGGAAGCCGTGTCAGTTTAATCCTACTTACTTTTATGTAGTAGAATGTGGTGTTAAACACAAACACTTGAAAGATCCTAGTGGGTTTTTAATTTCCCATGCGCTTTATAAGGGAACTGATTTAGAATTGCTATATCACTTGCCAAGCCTAAGTTTTATCCCCTTTCCCTTTGCTAATGATTTTCCAGTCATTCTGATGTTCTAACAATGTTTTTGTTACAATACACAGAGAAGGAAAACCATCACCATCAGATTAAATAAAGAAATAAAGAAATGTGGAGAAATATTATACAATGGAGATTATACATATAATCAAACATTTGGTTATTTTGGGGAGGGTGACAGAGACTCAAATACATTCCACTGAGGAAAAAGAAGCTTTAAGGAAACATACTCATTTTTTCTGATTTTACTACTTATAAATATGTGTTAACTTGCAATTAACATATGTTTTACATTGTTTTATTCTTTAAAACATCTGGAGCAAATCTACTTAAAATAAGGCTACTTAAAGTGAAAAGATGCTGTGTTTACAGACCTTCAATTATGAATAAAGTTCATGTTTGTTTTATAGAATGTTTTTATTTAATTTATTTTAAGTCTTTATTTAATGGTAAACAACCAAGATTTTTAAGTACAGATTTTACACTACTCACAAAAAGATAAGGATATTTGGCTTTCGATGTAAATTTCAGGATGAACCTAAAATGCAGTCTAACCTTCAGAAGTGAACGTAATGTGACCTTCTCTAAAATCTACATTCAGTGTTCATTGTTTCAGTACTTTTTGCACAACTTGCTGTTCTCTAACAAGGAGCTTAAGAGCAAAATTCACATGTTCTGAATTGGTATTTAAACAGTCCTCATCATCATCCTTAAGAATGCAAGTCTTGTATGTGGTACAAATGATTAAAAAAAAGAGGTTGCTTCATTTCTCTGTATATTAATTTAAATTTACAGAACATGAATATTAATTGAAGATTTACATTCCTATTTGTCTGTACTGCATTTCCTTTAAGGTGGGTAAGGAGTGTGAATGAGTTTTTCTCTATATTTATATTTCAATAGCAGGCAAAGCTTTGATGTCCAGAACCATCTGTTGTTCAATCAAAACCAGCTTATAATTAACCATAATCTTCTTCCTGTCTTTATTCTTTCAGCCTTCTTTTAGGCTTTATGAGGGAAGAAAATGCTCCACTCTGGAAAGGATATTTCTACGCTTCACTTATGTTCCTTCTGTCCTGTCTGCAGTCCCTCTTTAACCACCAGTACATGTATGCCTGTTTTACTGTGGGTATGAGGGTCAAGACTGCCGTCATGGGCCTTGTCTACAGAAAGGTATGTTCGGACCTGAAACTTAACACTTAATCACATTACCTTCATTTACCCTTCAGCTTAAGAAAGACAAGGCACATATATTCTACGAGATCTCATTAATACATTTAATACATTTTTCAACAATAATTGTCAGCAAAGCATACACCTGATGAACATGACTGACCTGATTGGGGTACATGGGCCTCATGATCAATACTTGGACCCCTATTCCCAAAAAAAGCAATTTTTATCTCTTAAAATATTTAAATTAAAACACTTAATTAAGTGTAATAAACTGATTTCATTGACATACCATGCCTTCTCTGGCCTCCGTAACTTCAACCTTAATGAAAACTTGACCAATAATGGGAGTGAAGGCAAGCATCACAACAAAATTGGTAAAGACTAGTTTGGGGGTCTTAAATCACTTTCATCCAAGTGTAAATATGAGAAACATATAATTTTTACAATTACAGACAATATAGCTACTGTATAATTGTTGATGTGTAATTCATATTTTGCTAATAAATATTTCAGTAATTATCATACAAATGTTCAGCTAACAACTTATAATCCACCGATGTAAATTATTTTCTTGTTTTATATATATGTAGTCTCTGGTGATAAACAGCGCAGCACGCAGGACGTGCACTGTAGGAGAGATTGTAAATCTGGTGTCTGCAGATACTCAGAAGTTAATGGATTTTGTGGTGTATTTTAATGCTGTGTGGCTTGCACCTATTGAGATTGCCCTCTGCCTCTTCTTCCTTTGGCAGGTGAGTTTCCTACCCCCAGAGTTTTGTTTCAGTACCACACTGATTACCTTTTATGATTTGTTTTGGAGTGATTTGTAATTCTGATTTCAAAATTTGTGTTATTTAAGCATCTTGGACCATCTGCATTGGCTGGCATTGCCACAGTCTTTCTTATATTCCCTTTAAACGGATTCATCGCCAAGAAAAGAAGTAAACTACAGGTAGGGGAGCAACTTTGCATTTACGATGATGTTAAAAGAAAGCAAAAGCACACACAAAAAAAAAAATTCCGTTTGGGTTTCGGAAAAATACTAATAGTGGCTCTTTATTGCCATAACCCAAACAATAATCAGAGAAGTAGATTCATCCTTGTAGTTAAAGAGACTTGTAGAGTCTATGCTGAGGTTTAAGATTGTGTTGTGCATCTTGCATAGTGTGGTGGCTCAAAACCTTCTGACACCTTTGATGTTTCAAACAATAAACAAAGATTAAACAGAAGTCCTAGGAAGTGCCCAGGTTTAATAGTGGGATTTTCCACTACATACCAACGTTGAGTGTCTGTACTCCCCGGTTCAAATTTCTGCATTGCCGGTAGCCACTAGAAACAGTATGCAGTAGTGCTTGTCCCAAGCCTGGATAAATAGGAGGGTTGTGTAAGCATCCGGAATAAAAGCTATGCCAAATCAATAATGTGGCCCATGAGCCACACTGGTGATCCCTAACAGGAGTGGTGAAAGGATTCACATATAGAGGTCCCAGGAGTCCCTTGAGTCCCAGTCAGTTAGCCTGTTCCTAACCTTCACAATTAGTTTAGCCAGCCTAGCAAACACAGTGTGGGTGTGTCGCTTGGATTCATGGTCCTCTCATTCTATTGAAATATTTAAACCATCATTTACAGTTTAATGAATGTTGTAAGAATAAAATAGAATATTATTTTAATTTTCTTTCTGGAGGCCAATCCTTTACCAGTTTGCAGAATTATAAAGTTGTCTGTAAGCTCAGTCAGTGGCTATGTTTCCCTGCTTTAAAATAGACCGGCTGACCTGTTTTTCTACAAATAACATTACTTCTGCCCTACTTGGCAGCTACACATTTCAGAAACAAAAAGTTGTATAAAGGTTGTGGAATGCATGAAACCAGACCCAACAAATAATCTGATTAAATGGTGGACAAACGTGCCATTCCTTCTTCATATTTGCCACATTCCATTGCACCCGCTGGCTTTGATACCATATACTTTCAAACCTGTTTTATAAATCACATAAAATCAGTATTATCTTAGCTATGTAGTGCTCAGTACAAAACTGACCATGCTGGGTTCTCAATTTTTTTTTTTAAATATAGGAGATCCAGATGAAATTCATGGATGGTCGAATCAAGCTGATGAATGAAATCCTAAACGGCATAAAGATCCTGAAGTTCTATGCTTGGGAGAAGGCTTTCCTTGAGCAGGTGTTAGGATACAGAGAAAAGGAGCTCAAGGCTTTGAAGAAATCCCAGATCCTCTACTCAATTTCCATTGCGTCATTTAACTCTTCATCTTTCCTGGTGTGTAGCATACAATATCTATAGCTTATTAAATTTCATATTCAATGGAAATGTAACTTTTTTACTATTTTGTCCTCCTTACAAGATTGCCTTTGCCATGTTCGGTGTGTACGTACTCACTGATGACAAGAATGTGCTGGATGCACAAAAGATCTTCGTCTCAATGGCTCTCATCAATATACTGAAGACACCACTCAGCCAGCTTCCTTTTGCCATGAGTACCACCATGCAGGTACAAATTACAATTGTCAAGAATCTAATAGCACTCCTTGAAATCTCTCTGTGTGCCTTAATAAACTTTTTTGCAGTTACGTTCTGTGTGAAAAACAGCAACTAAAGACTACTAACAACATTATGAGTATACATATTTAACTTGAGTTTGAGGTATCAATTCTCCAAACTAAAAGCTAAGGCCATGATAGTTTATAAATTTGCCTACACTATGTCTCCAAAACCAAATATAGCCTCGTGACCCATCTAAGAGTTCACGATACAGCACCACCATTTGGTTACATTAATATGTGTTCACTAGTGTGTATATGTGTGTTTCACTAAACGGATTGGGCTAAAATGCGGAGGATGAATTCCACTGTGTGTAAAGCACAGTGGTGCAAAAGAGTGCTCAAAATACTAAATTCTAATAATGCATATGGCATAGCGCTTCTCTGGCATCCTAACCAATCCCCACAATATTTCATTATGCCACATAACTCCTTCTTGGTGAAATATGATAATTCTTGGAAAGCTCTCAGATTAGTCTGGTTTAAATGTTTCTTTGTTTTAAGCGTAAAACACACAAAAGAAAATTATTCAAGCATCAATTTATTTAATGTGCTAAATCATGCTTGACCTTCTCAAGGGTGCTTTTATAGCATTAGAGAAGCGCACTTTGGTGTCTGCAAAAATCCATAATCCCAGAATTAATTTGTATTCTCTTTAAATAATTAATGGGACATAAAAAGTTTTACCAAACTAAAATGGACTTTACACCACTAGAAAAAAAAAATCATATAAAATGTCTCCTCTATTTTAGGCTGTGGTCTCACTGAAGCGTTTGGGTAAATACTTGTGCCAAGAGGAGCTGAAGCCAGACAACGTTTCTCGTGAACCCTTTAAATTGGGTGAGTTAATGTAATGTACCCATATTGCCAAGGTTTCATTTACAGATGAAATTATATAAAGGAGCATGACAGGCTGATTTCACTTTGTTGACAGCTGCTGAATTCCATGGTCGTGTGGCAGCATTGCCTCACTTCCTGTTCTTCTTGGGAGACTTAGAGAGAAAGTCATTACAGACCTAGAGCAACAACCCATGCTAGACTGTGGTTTCAACCTAGCCTTTTATTTTCGTAAAGCATAATCAGGCTTTCTCCCAGCAGCAGTTGCAGACAGCTTGTGAAAACTGCTATTATGAAAATGAAGCTAATTAGACTGTATGTAATTAGGAGAGTCTTTGATTTCACAAGCAGCAGCAAAGGAAGTTTACTTTTACAAAGTCCTTTGCTGTTTCTTTAATCGTTCCAATACGCTCAAGCAGCATGAGTTTTGTACAGGTGTGCAGACCAGTTAAACACCAGCCAGAGGTCAACTTCTTATTTTCTCTATATTTTCTTGATGTTTAGATGAAGATGGTGTGGTGATTGAGAATGGGGTATTCAGTTGGTCTAAAGATGGACCCCCTTGTCTGAAAAGGTACAAGAATGTATATTATGATATAGAGCTATTTTTATATTTGGTAACTATAAATATATCAAATATATGAATGGACACACACCCAGAGGAAAACACATTTGGTAAACAAACGCCAGCGAAATCTGCTTTCATTGGTAGCTTAACAGGTAACATAAAATAAGATGTTATCTGACAAATCACATTTTATAGAAAAATGTACTTTATTTAAATCAAGACTAGTCTTCAGTTGTAATGTCAAGAACCATGTAATATTGGTAGATTGGTTGTTTAAATATTTATTCAATAACATCAGTAATTTGAGACATTTCGATTTTCTCAATAGTAGAACACACTAAAATAATTAAACACTACAAAAACCCTGTATAGCTACTATTCATGGCTGATGATGTAATTATTTGGTAATCAGCATGTGTAGAATCAAAGTCACTGTGTTAAATCTAACCAATAAAAATGATTGGTATGTGTAGGATTAATGTGAGAGTTCCTCGTGGTGGACTGGTTGCAGTGGTTGGCCATGTTGGCAGTGGAAAATCTTCACTACTGTCTGCAATGCTCGGAGAGACAGAGAGGAGAAGTGGTGTTGTCTCTGTCAAGGTAAAAAAGGATTGTGTTAAAGTATTCAGATTTTTGTTGCATCAGGTAGGTTTTAAACATATAACATGGCTTTTTAATTGATACTGAAAATGTGTGTTTTCTTGAAGGGTTCTCTGGCTTATGTACCCCAGCAAGCCTGGATCCAGAATGCCACATTGCAGGACAACATTCTTTTTGGGAAAGAGAAGAAAAAGAGCTGGTACCAACGTGTGTTGGAGGCGTGTGCCATGCTGCCTGATCTTGACATACTGCCTGCAGGAGATGCCACTGAGATTGGCGAGAAGGTCTGACAGAGCTCCTTAATTGCTTGAAATTAAATTGAACCAAGAGCATAGACTAATACTAACACTAAGTTTTTAATTCTTCAGTTTATCTTAAACAAAGTTGAGATACCTTGTTGTGGGTCCAAAGCCTCCTACGAAACCCTAAACATTTGACAGAAATACAGTGTGGACATATTATAACTTTTACTCACATCTAGAGGCAAAGTAAAGTTTTGAACACCCTACTGGCAGTTTTCAAGAATATGGGCACCTAAAGAAACCCCACCCTTAACACCAGTATCATTCTGCTTTTAAGTACAATTGTGACATGCAAATAGAAGCAAGAAAATGTCATTACAATTTTTCCAAGCATGTATAATGAGAACTGTGATCAGGGTCCAGGGATCTAGATTTAATCTTCACTTCTATGAATAGTCTATGTGGAATTTAGCACGTTCCTCTTAGGTCTACATGGCTTTCTCTAAGATACTTTGTTGCATCATCTTAAAATATTACAGTAGGCATACTTGCTTTTTAAATGTATCCTAGTTACAAGAAAGAGTAAATTAATGATGGCCCTGACTGAAATTTACACAGATTATTTTCCAACATAGGATCTGTTCCCTATTCTACTGAAAATAAATGATAAAATGAAAATAATAAATACAATCTGTAAATGAGTGTAATACAATAACCCTAGAAATTGCTTCTGAAATTGTTAACTTTAAATGCTACTGTAATACTGGAAGAGTTTCAGTTCTATCCTCTTTTGCATTTTTCAAAATGTTTATATTGATGACTTGCAAAAAACTATGCAGTCTCTATGAATGAATCACAATGAAATGTTTGTTTGTAATGTTTTAAGCATTGTAAAATCCTCCCTAGGGATTAAACTTGTCTGGAGGCCAGAAACAGAGGGTGAGTCTGGCTCGTGCTGTGTACAGGAAAGCTGACATCTATTTGCTGGATGATCCATTGTCTGCAGTGGATGCCCATGTTGGTCAACACATCTTTGATAAGGTCATCGGACCCAAGGGTGTGCTAAGAGACAAGGTAACTAAGCCAGCAAACAAATTATTTCTTTCTTTGTAGTGACATGGTAAAAAGATCTACCTCACCCAACATTAAAACATCAGTGAGAGTCACAAACACATGAGAAAATAAGTTCCAGTGTTGAAGCTTTTCACCTACACTGGATTTGGCATGAAATCAAGTATAACAAACTCTGTGTGAAAACAGCTTGGTTGGCAGTGCAAGTTTGATGAAGGTTTGTATTGTTCGTTCTTGGCAGACTCGCATTCTGGTGACCCATGGGATGAGCTTTCTGCCTCAAGCCGATCTGATTCTGGTGCTGGTAGAGGGTGAGATCACAGAGAGTGGCTCCTACCAGGAACTGCTAAACCGAAATGGAGCTTTTGCTGAGTTTATTCACACGTTTGCCAGCTCAGAAAGAAAAGAATGTGCCACACAAAGAGGTAAATCTAACCCCTTAACTATCATTTAAAACCACACACCATGGGAGCATGTAGTCTAAAAACAAAAAAAATCTAGAACTAAAACATCACACATGGACATAGTATGATGAACAAAGAAAAATCTAAATAAAAGCTGGGGCATGAGGGAACAGTTCTAGTTTAAAGGGACATCAGCTTAAAGAAGTAACCCAACATCATCTTAAGGCCCTCCGGTATCATACAGTCAGGCATCAATCTCTTTGACAAAACGCTTTAGATTGTTGCCACTGGGAGTGGATTTGAAGAATGACATGGGTGAGTGGACCATTTTTA
>JAYDZG010000043.1:19478674-19497865 GCA_034509265.1 Microcambeva bendego
GACCGAGAGTCAGCTGCGACTGATCGGATAATCATCATCAATCATTATGGTAGGTAAAAGCTAGAATGATAAATCATTGACGATTGATGTTTAAACGTGTGTCAGTATCTGGGCTCTGTAAAATAAAGTTGGGGTTGTGCCTTTTCTTGTTTTGGCCTGTCACAATCTTAATCTCAGTGTCAATTACACATCATTAGTTTGTCTGAAGGAGGCTCTGTGGCTGAAGGGAAAACAGTATTTTTTCTTCAAATTTAGTTATGGAATAAAATGTTCTACCAGCACACGTGTCCTTGTAGGGTACCTCTAAATTATACCATATTGGGTCCAGTTACTAAAGTAAAAAACAATCCATAAAGATACCACAGAGGGGCGCATGATTTTATATGCTTTTTCGTTTCATGACTTACGTGTCCTGATTAAATTCTTTAAGTCACCCAACTAATCATTCTTATTATTTTAGTTTCAGTAAAATCTAATCTCATAGGAAATACATGATTGTATCACATGATTCATATGAGAAGCTCAAAATCGTTAAGACATGAATAAACATGAATTGAAAGCATCTCATGGTTGTGTTCTATAAAAAAGCTTAGTGTAATATGAGGCCTCTCTTACACTATCCCTTAACTTACTGTGTTTTTGCCGAATTTCACTATGTTTGGCCATGACCTCAGCTGTCCTGTAAAACAAGAAAATAATTCATTAAAAAGAAAGTAAAAAAAAAGTAAAAAGAAAAATCTCTGCATCTTTTCTAACTGACAAAAAGTATATTTTAATGTTTTCACTGACTATCTTCACTGTATATTTTCTTTGTACATTCAGTTGCTTATTTATCAATAAAAAATCAAGAGAATTAACAAATCACAGATTCTGATTGCTGCATTTCACAAAACGCCCAACTTTTCTGAAAACGGGGCTTGTAAATATATAGATAATCTCAGCCCACCATGACAGTCAAACCAGTTTTAAAGGTTTAGCCTTTTGTGTCTGTAAATTATGCAGAGACTAACACAGAAATCAGTCTGTGTATTTGTGATGTATTGTATACTTTATACTGATAAAACTGTTTATTTTAGTTCTACACTTTATAAAAAGAGAAAGGGCCGACACGGTGGCTTAGTGGGTAGCACTGTCACCTCACAAAAAGAAGGTCCTGGGTTCGGTCCCCCGGTGGGACGGTTTGTGTTCTTTCTGTGTGGAGTTTGCATGTTTTCCCCGTGTCTGTGTGGGTTTACTCCGGGTGCTCCGGTTTCCTCCCACAACATGCAGTTAGGTTAATTGGAGAGACAAAATTGTCAACTACTGTGCTTAATATAAACTTGTTAAAAGACCTTGAATAATGAATAACTGTGTGTCTGTCATGAATGCAAGTGTAAAACATGACGTTAAAGTCCTAATAAACAATCAAACATAAAGAGAGAAAGCTATTTGGAAGACTAAACTGGATTCATAAATCCTCTTAGTAATGTGTTACATGTTTATCAATTGGTTTCCATTGAAATATGAATCACTGGTGGGATTGGATGATAAGTAAACAGTAGCTTTTATATGAAGTCAGTAAAACTTTTTATGAAACGTAATTTGAAATTAGTGTCCTGAATTTAAATAATTAATGCTGGATTATAGATTTACCGTCGTTCCTTCACAGAAGCCCTCTTGGATGCCTGCCATTTTAATGTTCTCTCATGTATTGAAGTTCTGAAAAGGCCACAAAAGTATGGGGTATGAAACCCTTGAAGAAAAACTTCACATTCAAAATAACAACAACAACAACATTTCAATACTGTTAGAATAAAGGTTAGCTGAACTTACCCGCAGTTCTCACACCTGCAGTACCAGGTGAGGCAGATGAAGAAGGCAATTATGATAGCTGTAGCCAGCATTGCCAGTGTAATGATCAGGCTCTGATAGTTTACTGCATGATTAGGAAAAGAGGAGTAAAATCAAATATTTTATTATATGTACCATATGTAATAAATTATATGTGCCATATGTAATAAAGCATTAATAACATACCAAGGAATATGGCTGTGTCAAATTTGTATTTAACATTGTAATATGATGCACATGGTTTTGGATGTACAGTTCAATAAGCAACATTGACTATTACCAGTATGTAACCAGCCACATCCCGCATCATCGACACAAAATGGACAAATAATAAACCAGGCCTTACTGCCTAACATAAGTGCTTAGCTACCCTAGTATTTAATGGCTGAATAAAAACACATTTCTCCACTCATATTTCACAATCTATTTAAAACCTGTTCCATAAGAGTGTACTGTTACAGCAGCAAGGAAAGATCATGACCAACTCATAAGTGACCAGAAAAATTTGGACAGTGCGGGCTACTTGACCAACCAGTATATGATAAATCACAACTATTGGAAACTGTGTGTGGTAAATGGACTATGTAATAAATGGACTTACTTGCACACAGCCTTATGCGAGCATCATTTAGTGGGCAGAGACTATGGGGGGGCAGGATCATTCCAGGAGGGGTCGTGAAACACGACTTTCCCGATATACACCAAAAACACTGCAAAAGAATAAGGATCTGACTCAGAATAGGAATGCTAAAACACTAATAAAAATCCAACATAAAAGCAACATCAAATCAGATGTCATGTCTGACAGCCCAACATATCTTGGCTATAACCTTTACCAAAAAAGCTATTCTCAAAACTGTTGTTTAAGCTGATAAAGATTGTTTTGCTTCATAAAGAAGCCTTAAGTATAACATTTTCAATATTCCATGTTAATTTTGCTAATAGTTTTACTAGGCACAAACTTTGATTCTCCAGTACTTTATAAGCAGTAATGCAGTGATGCGAAGTGTAGCATCATAATATTGTTGCTGTTTCTATGACTCGGATATACTGATGTTACTGAGCCACACCTTGTAATGACATGTACTTCATGACATTTTGTCCAGCGTCAGACAAACCTTTTCAACACATCAGTTAAATACCAAAGCTACTTATGACATAAACATATAAAAATGTTACTATGACTGAGACATAATGAAGTCACTCAGCCACACCTTATGTAGAAATCAGTCCAGCATCAGACATACCTTTTCAACACACCAGTTAAGTTATTCCATAAATATGTAGCACATGGCTCAGGGCCAAGATGATAAAATTAGAAGCTCTGAACTAATACCTGAAACATTGACTTTCTGAAAATTTCTGAAATAATATGTGTTGTTGTCCTGTAGTAAATATCAGCTTTTCCAGCTTCAGTTTCCTGACTAGCTGTTTTACGTTTACATACAGTGTATCCAGAACTTTCCTGTGGTTATTATTGCACCTTCCTTCCATACAATCCCAAAGCAAAATGGATTTACCCTAAATGTTTTAAATTTAACTTAAATGTTGACAATATGCTGCTTTCTATATGCCTTTGGTGATTGTGGATAAGTAGATTATTTTGTGCAAGTAATTCAGCATAGTAGAATGATGCACCACCACTTATGGTACAGCTAAACATTTATGCAAGTCCTTTGCTCTCAGAAAGTTTTGCTTTGTCTTACTGGCCAGCATGCTCAAAGCATCTGAATTTTGAAATGAGCATCTGGCTCATAAAACACTTGCATTATAGATATTATAGTGGATACTACTTTATTTTTCCTTTTATGCTTTACTGTCATAGTAAAAGTTAGCATGACAATTGCAATCACAATGTAAATACTACATGTTAAAAACTTAAATGAGATATATATATATTTTGTCCATGAACAATTTAGCTAAACATCTTATGTCCAAAATGACACATAGACTAGCCTGCTTCTGTTTCATAAATCTGTTCTGCACACAGCCCCTAGATGCGTTATTGACATAAAATTTGCCCCATTTTAGATTATAATACTCTGTTCATCACTGTGCATCGAAATTTGTCCTCTGCTTTTTAAACCAGTCTTTGCAGTAAAACACACTTATACACACTAGCTAACACTAGGGGGCAGTGAGCACACATGCCCGGAGCAGTGGGTAACCCTAGCCATGGCACCTAGGTTATGTGCCTTACTCAAGGGCACTTCAGTCATGACCTGATGGCTCTGGGAATTGAACCAGCAATCTTCTAATCACAATCCCAGCTCTCTAACCACTAGGCCATGGCTGCCTCACACCATTTACACAGTTTGCATGTACAGCATCATAAAAATTGTGAAATAATTTGTAATGCAGAATAATTCCCTCTGCCAGAAGGCAAAAATGACAAAACTAGCAAACACTACCCAAACCTGTTTTTGCAGATTAGGCCAGTGATGATGAAATTACCTAATTTCCAAACACAAAACACCAAAGGGCAGCAGTTACCCCTCCCTCAACTGCTACACCTTCATGCTTTTCTTTTTTTTTATACATTTTTATATAGATGTTACATTTAGATGAACCATCTCTATTCCTCCAATTTTGTTCTGTAATATAAATATATCACGCATGCAAAATGATTCTACTTACCGAAGAATTATGCAAACAAGAATCACAGTCTGTTTCATTATAGGTCTCACAAGCTACAGAAAGAAAGGAAAAAATGAACAAAATTACAAGTTTAAGCATTAACAATAAACACAACATCGGCTGTAGGTTAAAATGTGTTTAAAAATGATTATCACAGATGTTTTCTAACTTCACTATTACACAACATGAGCTCATACATTAGTAAAAGGAGAAAAAGAATGAATAAAGATAGAAAGCATTAAATAATGTTGCTAAACAGTTCAAATCATATGCGTACAGAGATCTGATTTGTAAATATTGAGACAGTGGTGGAGACAGTCGGCAGTCTTAGTGTCAGAGAAACTGGATCTCAGACTTGGA
This sequence comes from Microcambeva bendego, assembly GCA_034509265.1. Taxonomy (NCBI): domain Eukaryota; kingdom Metazoa; phylum Chordata; class Actinopteri; order Siluriformes; family Trichomycteridae; genus Microcambeva; species Microcambeva bendego. Next base: position 19,483,502 of record JAYDZG010000043.1, read on the forward strand.
CGGCTGATATGAGTGAATTCAATCACAATATTTTGACATAGTGTATTCAAATGACTTCATATAGTGTAACAGGTAATGTATAGACACATTTAAACCCCACACTGCGAAGTCTGTTTTAAAAAACATAATGACGCCAGAATATGTATTAAAATATAAAAAGGTATATTCTTACATCTGTTGACTGCCATGACCGATGTCACGCCAGAAACCAGCAGGAACACAGATATATAAATCCCCAAACTCATGTTTCCTATTCCAAAGAGTTTAGGCACCGAATTAGCCTAAAATGCAAGTCTTCAACTTTGCAACAAGACTTCAAACCACAGCTCAACCCTGCCAGATTTATTTGTAAGTAACGGGCGGGGCAGGAGTCACATGATCACAGTCAGAAGTTTGCTTGTTTATTTTAACGCGTCATGTATTCCACTTTGGTTATATTCATGACAGGAAATGGTTACTCATTACACAAGATTCATCAAATCACAAATTTATATCAAACACACGACAATTTTGTTTTTTCTCACCTTATTCACATCACTTGCATGTTTTTTGGGGGGTAGGAAGCTTCCATTGAAGCACAGTGGTTCCAGGCCTTTGTGCAAAAAAATCTTTGGCCATATGTCCCTTCCTTTCGATGTGCCTGCTTACGTCCCTCGAGTGTTGATAGACACAGGAGTTCTCTTGCCTGCAGACAGAACACCAGTTGTAGGAGCTGGTGGAGCCTACTGTGATGAATGGTCATTTGGTTGACCACTTATTCCTAAAAGAACACCAATAGATGGCCGCTCCAGTCAATTCTCTCTTTTTCCTGTTTTCACTGGCTTTTTTATTGTCTCCTTTACAGTCTCGTTGATGGTCTCTTCCACTTACCCTTTTGCTACTGATACCCTGGCTGGCTTCTTCACTGCCTCCACCACCGTCTCATCTTCTGCCTCCAGCATTGCCCTCTCCACAGTCTCCTTCTCTGGCCTGGCCAATTTTTGAGGGGCTTACTCTTAGAGTTAAAGCCTGAAAGAATGCTCACTTATTCCCTGACATCTTTGAAATAGTTAAATGTAATGATCATGGCCAGGATATAAAATATCTATAATATTATAACTGAAAGTAGCCTTCTGAATAAAATTGACTATGCAACAACGAAATTGTATTACCTGCACTAAAACTGTTAAGTCTAACAACAACAAAAACAGATAATGGAAATAGGACTACACTATTGTAAGAACAAGAAATGATGAAAGAATAAGCCACCCCACTTCCTATATGTTTTTCAAGTTATTTCCTTTCAGATGTTTTGTATGTATTGTATATATGTTGTTCTGTGTAGCAGTGTAGCTCACAAAATAGTATCTGTGATCCAGATTCTGTGAAGAAAAGTTGTATTGGGGGTTCTGTGACCCCCATTTCAATTAATGCATGGTTACCAGAGGTAATAAAATGGAAGGAGAAATACAGATGAAATTTGCCATAAGGTGGGATGGCTCATCAACACATAGCACTGTCTTATTAAGTATATTTTAACCATTTTATTTGTAACACATTAAGGTTGTCAAGATTTGTTTTTGGATGTAAAAACTCCTAAGTAAACTTTTCTAAAGTAACTAAAACTAAGAAATGGCGAATAAATGGTTAATTATTAAGAATTTTGTCTTAAAATAAACCTGTATTTCTACGTAAAAGTTGACCCAACCACACCCATTTGCGTAGAACTTGCTTAAAGAACAAAACATGAACATACAGTAGTCTGTAAGTAACGACATCTACACCCCACCCATCTCTGAAATCTAGTGACACCTGTTCTTCTTTTAGTTTAAAGATGGTGCCAGAGATTAAGCTCTTTTTTAAACATGCCAAAAACAAAAATAATGTAATTAGCAGGCTTTTTAGCTTTAAGTCATAACTAAAACCACAAAAATGATTAAATCATAACCTCAACACATCCAGGTAAACTCCTTTCCAATTTGTTTATTATTAATAAAAATGCATATCTAGGAATTACATCATAAATAAACTCCCTACCAGAAATGACATTATAATTTTGCATTAGATCATAACTAAAACACCTCACAATTAATTCAATCACATTAACAACCCCTACAGATGAATTACATCATAATTACAACTTCTAGTTATTGCGAACCATTAAATTTCAAAATAAACAAATGTTACACATCCTAATCATGTTTTTATCTTTATCAACCTCTTTATTCTAGTCAGGGCCTCAGGTCTGGAGTCACCAAGAAACACTGGGCACAGAGCAGCAGTCTCTGGTGAAGACTACAATCCATTACAGCGCTTCTTCTCTTTAACTCTTTAACTTCTAGTTTTAATATGTTTTACATATGCGTCACAGTGTCACCTAACAACAAGAAGGTCATGCTGGGCTCACACATTTTAATCAGTTCACACGCTCACATGCCAAAACGTGTACAACTTGCGCACAGAAATGACTAGGACAACGCCCACCAAGGCACACCTCTGTTTTTAACTGTGGACAAAGAGCAGGCATCAAGCGGTTTCCTGCAGAGTTCATTCGAAGCCAATCAAAAAATAGCAGCTTTATCCTGGTAAAATGTACTGGATCAATAACTTACGACCGATCTTATGACGGTATGATGACACACATTGGAGCAGATCAACAAAAGAACAATATACAATACATACAAAACATTGGAAATGAAATAGCTTGAAAAATATAAAGGAATGGAGTGGCTTGTTGTGTTATCATTTCTTGTCTTTAAACTATGCCATTCATCACAGTAGGCTCCACCAGCTCCTACAACTAGTGCTCTGTCTGCAGACAAGAGAACTCCTGTGTTCATCAGGACGTGAGGTACGTAAAAAGGCACATCGAAAGTAAGGGACATCTGGCCAAAGAACTCGGCCAGCAGTGTTTTAGCACAAACGCCTGGAACCAAGTGGTTCAAGTGGGAGTCTCTTACCCCCCCCATTGAAGGCCTCAAAATCTGCCACTAACACTTACAAATAAGTTAAATGATCATGAGCTTTTTAAGTTATTTTACCAGCTGTGCCAGCTTAATACATGTCACGATAAAACTTATAAAATGATTTAACAACAATATCTATTTAAAAAAATTCAAATAAATGAAACCATTTACTACAGTGGTATTTCCAATAATTTATTAAAGCATTTTGTAAAGCCAGTTACAAAAAAGGAAAGTGTTTTTTTAAACAGCACACATTATTTTCCCATTTTTATAGAGCCATTCAAAGATAATGATGACGATTTACATTAAGCCCTTTTGGCTGCCTGCAGCTAAGCAAGGGTCCCAGTGTAATGAAGGAGCAAGACACAACTAACCATGTCTGTGTTTGTGAATCTTTAATATCCGATTAAAGTTGTCTAGAGACTGCACATTGACTTCAGGTGTATTAATGGGTATATACAATAATAAAGTTAAATATAAGTTTCCAACTTTGCGACAACAGTTTGAGGAAAGCATTTTTCCTGATTCAGCATGACTGTGCCCAAAGCAGGTTCATAAAGACTTGAATTTGAATTTGGATGGAACTCCAGTGGCCTGCACAGAGCCCTGACCTTAACCACACTAAACACTTGAAATGAATTGAAACAACAATTGTGAGACTGTCTTGTCCAAAATCAGTGTCTGTGGTTTTGATATGGAATATCCAACAAGCTCATGGCCAGGTGTCTACATATTTTGGAGTGTGTGTGAAAGCTTGAGTGTTGTATGTATTCTGTACATGTGTGTACTATACTAATTGGAAAGGGACATTGAAGATAATTCTCAGATGCTAATACTCCTTAGTGTTAGACAATATATACACATACACAAACACATGGTGTTTCAGTACATGCTGTTCTTGTGCGTCCATATCTCATCACAGATCCCACTGCATACACCTGGTCGGCAGAATTAGCCCTTTACTCCTTTTCTAGAATCAGTTGCCTTGTAACTAATACATGAGGTTTAAAGATTCAAAATCAGCACCACTGTTTAGTCCCTTGTTCCCTATTTCCAATCCGATTTTGTTAAAATTACAAGATAAATAAGTACACCAACCCTTTGTCCACTCACCCCATACCCCCACATACTTTCTATATCATAAATAACAATCACAACATCCATTTCTCCACAACTTCATAACCATAATACTTTTTTGCTTACATAGTTTCCTCTTCAATACTCTCAAACACACACACACAAATAAACTTGCATAACATAGACAAACATTTGCATATCAAACAGCAAAATTACACAGCACTGTTGAATGATACAGTAGTTTTATATTTATATATTTAAAAAAGTCTAGCACACCGGATTCACTCTGGTTACTCATGGATGTATCAATGCTATGAATGTTATGTAGAATATATATGGAATGTTGTTGTGCATTTATTGTGATTCTGTTTTTTTAACTCATAAAAAAACCCTAAATGATTGTAAAAATGTTTGTGATCACATTTGCATTGGTTTGGCGATTAAATATTGTTTAAAGAACAGGAAAACTGTAAATGTTTACAATCATAACTACTGGATCTTAACCATGATTTATTTATTTTATGCAAACATATACACTTTGTGTGCCTTGCACCCGTTGAAGCGATGGTTCCAGTGCCCAAACCGACTCTAATTAGGATAAATGATTTAAGAAAATAAACTGAACTGAACATATACTCTTTACTACATCAAACATTCTTTTATTTTGGTAAAATAATAATATGATTATTATTTGTCTACTTCCAATTTCATGTGATAAATTGCAACAATTTTTTTATACATTTCTTACCTTGCAAACAAGCTAATTTTTGTTTTAGGCCGCGACCTTAGTGCCTTGGTAAAATCTGGGGTCTACAGGAACAGTAAAAAACAACAAACCCTTTTATGCCATGATATGAACAATAATAATTTTTAATCCTGCAAAGAATTATCAATAAGTGCTTTAACACAATAAGGTTTATGAAGTTATTAAAAAGAACATGTTTTAAATACTTGATAATTAAAATAATTATAATAATAATAATAATAATAATAATAATAATAATAATAATAATAATAATAATAATAATAATATTATTAATAATAATAATAATAATAATAATAATAATAATGCGAAAACCTTAATATTGTTGGGGCAGTAGGTAAAATGCAAATGAAAACAGAAATCAATATATTTTTAAATTTTCTCCTTCATTGAACTGTATAAAATCTTTATAATTATTATCTAAAGATGTGTCATCCGAAATGCACCTCTATTTAAGGGGGAACATTGTGACATTCAATCTGAAAGAGTACAAATAGGGGAGAAATATACATGATAAATAAAAGACATAAAAAATATGAGAATGCATTTAAACATAATATAAAAACAGGAAAACATTAAAATAAATTACAAACATTGGTGTGGCTTTTACTGGCTGAGAGAACTAAAGTGCAAAATAATTATCGAGTCATATATTAATAATAAAATAATTTGATATAATTCTTAACAGTCCATGTTACTGCAAACATTAAAGATATACATAGATCTATAACAGATGGGTTGCAGGTTAATTTGTAACTGATTTAAACAAATGCAGTTCAGACAGTGAACTGCTCGTGTCTTAAACACAACAAAAATCCACCATTATTTTTCACACACATACATACAGTATACAGAAAAAAACAAAGGGAAAAAAACAAACAGTGTTTTTCAGATAAATCTTTGTAAAAGCAACAATAATATAATGGGGTATTTGCAGCACACTCAAACATGTTGATACAGAGGCACAATAAGACTAAGGTTTAGGATGCTGTTCAGGAAGGTTTTGCAATTAGCAGTCTGTCTGATAACACATGAGTTAAAAAAAAACTTTATAAAAGAATCATCCACCAAAAAACCTAGATGTTGCAAGCAAAGATGGATCATGGTTCACCATTGTGTGCCAAACTTCATGAGAATTGACAGTCAGTTCACAGGCAATTTTATCAGCACCAGATTGCAAAGGATTTACCATCTGCAGTTCATAATATTTCCGTGTGTTAAGACCAAGGACAGAAACCAGTGCCCTGGCATGGGTGATCTGCATGTATGTGAATGCACTATTTATGCAGAGGCTAACATTGGTATTTGGTAGACACAATACTTAAAAAAAAATACCATGTCTATTTCAGCAGGACAGTGTCCCATTTTGTATTTGTAACAGTGTGGCTTTGTAGACACAGTATGTGTGCTTGACTGGCCTGCCTGCAGTCCATGTCTGGGTCCAGTTAAAAATGTATTGGCTATCATAAAGACGATGACTGATGACACTCAAAATACTGAAATTATTATTTAAATACAAGGGTCAACAAATAACAGAATTCAGTTTTTATTACATTTTAAGAAAGTGTCCCAAATATTTTAATGTAGATGTCTTGAACACTGATAGTGTTGGAGTCTTGAAAAGGACTTTCCTATTTTCCCAACACATAAACTACACATTAGCCATTCTTTTAGCAAGCCACATCTAAACTCAACTTAAGTGTACATTTTTCATACTTGGTCTCAATCTCATAAAATGCCAAGTCAGTCTTTTCTGAATTTTAACTGTAGTCTAGGTTCACATTTCAACCATTCCCACTAAACGACTTCTGGGATTTAATACATCAGTTCTAGTTTAATAGAAAGAGGACAATGTTAAATAGTTTGAGTTTCATTGTAACATCTGCCAAATGTTTCAGGTTTTAAGTTGAGTTAAATGATACAGACATTAAAAAAAATTATTTTAAATAATAAATAAACCATTAAAGCATATGTATATGCTGGTCATGTAAACATCCCCAGTTCAGCTTTGGCCTTGCTTGGTATAATACTGATGGAGTTTCTCAGTAATTAATTGGTTTGGCTTGCTGTCCTGGGGACAGGGAGGTATGTGATGTACAGTTTAGTCATACTCTGCTATTGTCCATTATTGTGCATTGTCACATATTCCATAGTATAGATACTGTATATACAAGTGTGTTTAACTTGGTTATGCACCATGGCTCAATTAACGAAACCTGTTTATGCTGCCATTGTAGAACAAAAACGGTTTCATAGTAAAGAAATAAACACACATTGATATATGAACAGTCACACATTTACTGTTACAGAAGCTTTCATGGATGCTTTACCAATATTTAAGGTCTTTCTGATCAATCCCTGGGTGAAACATCTGTACAGCTTTTCGTTGACCACACTGATAATAATAGATAAACTCAAAATAAAGGTTGCCAATGGTCATGGCATTAAAAAGTAAGCAAATAGGTAAACACTGAAACGATGACAAGAAACACAGTCATAGCTTGGGATGATCTAGCTTGGGACTGGAAGTCAAATTCATTATGAGATGAGCATTTTAAGAAGTCTGAGGCCAAACAGAGTCATTTTAGAGACAAAGTCTTCAGCCATAGTGCTGGTAGTGAATGGATGAAGACAAGCATCACTGTGCTTTGTGTAAGTGATCCTAATAAAATGCACTAACTAAAAGTGTAATCCCTCATTCAGAGTAACAAAATGTTTTATCTGAGAAAGGTCAAGTGTTCTGGAATCCCTTCACTCACTGTGCAGTACCAGATATGTGTGCTCAAGTTTCATGCTTCACTAGTGAAATTTCCTCTTTCTGGCTGGTAATTCTCAGTGGCACCTGATCACCTGACCCAGTCACTGCTGTTGCTGGTGACGGACATGACGCTGCAGCGCTTTTTGACAATCATGTTGATGTAAGCCTTCATGATCTTGGTGATCTCACCAACCTTCAATCACATACACAATGAAACACATTAGATTCCTGGTTTACCTCGTAGACTAATAAAAAGAATAGCGTGTGGTTACAGGGTCGATCTCTATTTTTTGCCTCTGACTCATTATCAATGTATACACTTATCTTCCTCTTAATTTCCTATTTATCATAAAATTAGCAGTCATTGTGACGATGGTGCATCAGCTTAGTACCTATCACACTAGTCAATGCTTTGTGCTTACCTGAGAAGTTTCAAAGAACATCTCCCTTTCATCAACAGTGATTTTATACGTGCTTGGCTGTGGTGCTCCAAAGAAGACAATATGTTCATACTGGAAGGTCTCAAGTGGTCTGCATTCTCCTCTTTTATAAACAGATACGTTCTCTGCACTCACACCCAGCCACAGATCATGAGGAAATCCACCTTCTTTACACTGGAATAAGACAAACATGACATGAAAGCATACATAAACAGTTGGGCACAAAAGAGCCAATATCAGTTATTTTGGTCACTCTGGGCTATTATTTACTAAGGGATCAAATATCAAAAGACACGTCAATAGTAGAGATGTAATGATTCAGTAAAGAATCGAAACAAACTGTAGGTGATGATCTGAAAACACTCAGATTGAAGAGATCAATAGAAATAAAGAATATTGATATTACCTGTTTCCAACATTGTTGAGTAAATTTTGAAAATTATCGTGCGAAATCAAATTAACGTGATCAGTGTCTTCACATAGATAAATGAGTATTAATAATAATATTTAAATAAAGGCAAACTGAGCAAATTTGTTTTTTCAATGGTGTCAATGGTGGTGTATTGTGATAGAAAACATTATACTTTGTGTCTTAATTGAGACTTACCTCAACATCAAAGAGTGTGGAGCCATATCCTGGCCACTCTTTGATTATAGTCATGTATTTAAGCATAGCCTGATGCTGGGGCAGTCCCTGTAGACGGTTCCACTTGTCTAACACACTGGTGAGTGTGGCTGACATCTCTTCCTTCACAAACATCTCCAGCATTTGCTCCTCCTCTCGCTGCTTCTTCAGTGAGCCGGTCTTGAAGCTTCGTCTCAGCGTGCCGTCCAATAAGCTGGTCCTTTTCCTTTCCAAAGTGTGACCTCCAATGCCAATTCCTGGGGCGCCTGCAGCTCCTGAACCGGCAACTTTGGTGGAGTGAAGGATGCGGGTGCGAAGACGGCCCACAGGGTACACGCTGCTTAGGCTCCACGGTGTGCGTGCCACATCTCCGTGGATGTACTGCAATCGGAGTGCAGCCAAATGCTGTAGGGTCTCCTCCAGGGCTGGAAAATGGCCACTGATTAAACTCTCATGGGCCTGAAAGAAAATAAAACATAAACAGAGAAGGTGAAAACAAATAGGTGCTTATTTAACCACTTATCTGTTTGAACACTTAAACACTTACCTGTTCAAACATAAAGGCAAATTCCACCCCTTCTTTGGGCATACTGTCCACATCAAGGAAGCAGTACAGTTTGAAATAAAGCCTCCATGGTCCGTCTTCCTCCTCTTCTTCACTCCCCGCCAGCCTACAAATATAGACCAACTTAGTGACAATACTTAACCAAACTTACAAATGGGTAGAATTGACTTTGCCACAGTCAAGCATTTAGTTCCACTTGTGGATCCTTTCGGTTACTCCCTTTAGGGAGTAAGTGGATTGTGGTATGTGTGGTATGAATTGTTGATTTGGCAGTTTTTACACTGCATGCACTCAAGGGAAAAATACAATAAATACACAAAGGGACATCAAGCTTATCTACCGTAGAGTCAAAGGGGGTGATGGAGATTATACCAGCTTTTTAATGTGCACAAGGCACACAGAAACACCCTGGACAGGCCAGATACACACATTTAAACACATTCACTTATAGGGTAATTCAGTGCCTCCGGTTAACCTGAGTGTATGTTTTTGGAACATTCCTGGAGGAACACGAAGGGAACATGCAGACTCTACACAGAAATCCATAGAGTTCCACCAATATACATAATAAGAGAAGACATCTGCTGGTAAAGAAGTGCATGTTATGCAGGAAATGAAGCGCTTGTCGGGTTATGACTACAAGCTAAGAGCATATAGGGAATCAAATGAATCCCTTTAACAATCCCTTTTATATGATTGTTTTTGTGTCCTTAAATAAAAAATAAGTAACGTGTAAATAAATCACTAATGCTGATTATACACCTGATAACTTTGAAAAGACTTTTAATAGACTGAATTCTGACCTCCTAGTCACAGACTATGATTTTGCAAAGACTGGGGATCTTGCAGGGTCACTATTTACTCACTGCCACTAGATCCTTTTGTAATTACTATTTTTTAGTGTTTTTATATTCATCCTCAGTTCAGTTCATTTTCTTAAACCACCGATCCCAATTAGGGTCTTGTAGGGGTGCTAAAGCTCATGTTTTTATATCATATGTTATTATGTTATATCATATTTAAAAAAGACTGACTTAAATCTGCAATCGTGACCACCACATACTAAACAATGACACGAGTCTCAAGACTCATGATTTTATTCCGATTTTTTATTCCGGAAATTTATCTGCGACAGTAAAATTGCAGTAAAGTCGTCTCGTGTATGGTTAGCAGAAATTTACTTTGATTGTTAGGATTTGAAAGCAATAATTATATGTTAAACTATAATGCCACCCAGTGGACAAAAAACTACAACTTATACAGTCAATAAGCCTTTGTTGTTTAAGTCTTTGCTGTTTATTTAGCACTGTGATCTGTGTACCTTTCAAATTTCGCCAGTACATCTGCTACAATGACTCGACTCTCAATAGCCCGACTCTCCACTTTGTTGTGTTCAAACAGGGAGAATAGGTTCCTGCTGTTATCCATCGCTAGACCTCGAATCAGCTTCTCCACCACCTACAAGAATACAAGTGTGCCATTAGACAAATATTGTAATGAAAGCAAAATCCAACATCCATATAATCCCACAGACTTAATTGTCCCCTGCACTTTTTCAAAAGACAATTTTGGTCCCCAGCAAACAATGTTAAACTGCATTAAATAGAAATGGGACAAGCGCTAGGACATAGTGGAAAATGGCCGCTCACGATTGTTAGTGAAAAACAAGGAAAATTCACCAAAAGTTATTGGATGGAATAGAGACAGTGTGGGGTGATTGGGTGCATGAGAACTTGAACTATTAAACTTGAAAATATTATTAACTAAATGAGCTAATACACCACTTCACTGGTTACTGAAGTGAAGTACTAAACTGAACCGCAGAGATTAAACTGTTTGATTTGAAGCAGTTTCTATAAAGACTAACGTTGCATGCTTGGACTTGGGAACTTTATCCTATTGTTTGTGGTAGATCATCTTAGGCTTGGTCAATAAGAATAGCACCTTGCTCTTTGTAAGAGTTTCTCTTTAGCATGCATGCATGCAAATTGTTATTATAGATTTAATATTTAGTATATAAATAATAGGTCCCTCAGTTAGTCTTAGTTTCCCATTCCATTCTACTGAGATTGAATCCATAGTATAGCACAATGCCCATGTTTTACTGTAGCGATGGTATTAACTATGTTGATGAGTAAGTGGTGGAATAACCTTTTACCGTAGTTATATATTGTTAGCTCAGATACAAATCTGTAGAAACTATAGAACTCCTTACATACAGCAATGTTAGATGAGGTTTAAACCCAGGTCTCCAACAAATCAAACATTCTCTTACCTCCCCCGCGGTTGTGTGAGAGTTGATTGAAATTTTGCAGGATCCTCCTCCATGGCAATACACAGTGGTAGTCATTTCCTGTCTGGTCAGCAAGGCTACTATCTCCTCCTGAGAGGGCACAAACTCTCTTGTCTTTGTCTTCTTTAGAGACTCACCAATGAAGCTGGCATATTTTTCAATCTCAGTGCCAGGATAACGCTCTCTCACCCTGAGATTCAGATTCAGAATTAGCAACAAAAACACATCATTGCATTAAGCTTGAAGATTTTGATTAAGGGAAAGAGTAATAAAAAGGATCTGTAATGTGTTCATTCTCTTGTTATTTTTCACTGACACACTTTTCTAACTATGTATTTACAAAACTTAAACACAAATTGTTTTTTGAATGTTTGAATCCTCCATTTAAATCCAATCACGGTACCACCACCACCTGTTTACCTGCTTCTGAAATATTTGTGTAATTTTAAAATACAATTACACAGGTCAGCCAACATTTAATTTTATAATATTTATATAATGCATATAAAAATCCTTGTTAAATTTTCTTGGTGGTTGTAGATTTAAGGCCTATCCTGGTAACAAGCACATGGCATACAATGAGACACTAGTCCTTCGTAAGGCTGAAGTCTAATTCATTTAAGATTTTTATGTGTAATAAAAGGTAATAGTCATGTGTGAGAGTTTTGGTTGTACTATTGTATTTATTCATTTCATTCATTCATGTTTCAAACACCATCATGCTTATTCCGTTCTAATACTTTTAGAAGATACCTCACTAAAATAATAAATCAATAATATATTTCTGATATTTTTTTATTATGAGGAAAATGCTAGTAATTCTACTACATTTTGCACAATGTGAAATAGTATAACTAGTGATTTTAGCTCATTTATAGCAATCTATAGCCATCTTTGAAAGCCAAGTCTGACCTTTTGAGATGGAAGCGCAGGTAGCGCAGGATGGCACGACTGGGCAGGAAAGTGCAGCTCACACAAGTGAGCAGGTGCCAGTGTGCACGATTGGCTGGGCTGTTGGGCTGAGGCACGTGATTGGTCTGTTTGATCAGCTGACAGTACACCTCATCTCGAAGTGGCTTTAGGTCATGGCAGGTTTGCAGAATTCCCTGGATGATGGCCACCGGGTCTTGGACAATCTCCATCTCTTGCAGTGAGTTAAAAATCTTCACTGCTTCATCTTGCAGGCTGCCATAGCCTTTCTCCTTTTGTACTGAGAGAAAACAGTGGAAGATTTAGTGGGCGAAGAGGACATATTTATGAAGATTATTTTACTTCTTATATTATTACTTGTAACATGGACTTACAGTTATAACTGATCTCTCCGTAGGGCAGGGGCAGAAGAGGAGAGTGCAGGGGATGCTGAGTATATCTAAGAATGGGGTTCCTGCGATACATCTGCTCTACCACCTCTGAATTAACGCTGCTCTCCTACACAAATAAAATGATGAGATTTTACCATAGTGTTAGATAAAAAGGTGTTAGAGAAGGTAGAATTCATACATTAACAACAGAAAAACAATGGGCCCTATTGTAGCGATCTGTAGGCGAGTCATTAACCGCGCACCACACCACACCACACCACAACAAAGTACGCCTTGCATGGCTTAAAACGTGCAAAAGGCATGTCTTAAGTCTCATAATTATTCATGGGTGCGTTTTGGGCATAACATGCAATAAAACAATGAGCGTGTCACTTGTCATTCCCTTTAAGAGCCAGGCGTGGTCTGACGTAAGTGGATTGCTATTCCAGCAGCAAAGCAACCTGGACATGTCCAATGCTTATCAGAAGAGGAAAGGGACGTGTCTATGAGTGCATGACAATTGGGGGTGCATGAGCAAATCACTTTGATAGCAATAAACGTCTGACTTTTGACATCTGCCTAGGTTGTTTTCAGTCATATATTCGCAAGCACCATTGCTATTTTAACGATGCCGGTGCATGGCGTGAAAATAGACTGTTGGTGGGGTGTAAGATAGCAATTGACCATCATGACACACTTTGCGCTGGGTGTAAGAAAGGTACCAATGTATTTTAAAGATATTTGGTGAAAGTATAACACAGACCAGCACACCAATCTATTTAGACTAAAGTTTAATTAAAAGTTTAATTAAAATCAGGAAGGTTACTGACTTAATTACAACCTAAACTTCTCTCTAAGCTACGACGGCATATTACGGCCACCAAAATATATTTTTAAGGCTTTTACTTTAAGATTAAAGTCAAACTAAAGTACTTTGCCAGTACTTACCTAGCAACACTTATTAGGATTTATAAGATGTTTTTGATGATTTATTTGTCTTGGATGCAGTACAGTGCAGTTCTTCTGAATATACAGTTTATTACAAAGCTGATTCAGGGTCTTTATACTAATAACACAGTGGTGTTGATGTGAGAGGAGATCTGGGATACGTTAAACGCATATGGAAGTAGAACTTTACCAAATCATGAACTCTCATTTTAACATGAGTAGGATGTGATGGCCATTTCATTACGACTTTAAACCTCAAAGTATTTAACTTTGACTTTAATCTCAAAGTAAAGTCTTTTACTTTAATCTCTCGAATTAAAAGGCCCCAGAAAATTCTTTTAAGTGGCCATAATCCGCTGGTGTAGTAAGCTTCCTAAGCAAGTCTAGATAAAAACACACACTATATTTTGTCTTAAAACTGCTGATAAAAATAAAAATATTTGATTATCCAGCATCTTGTACCTTGATGTCTCTGATAAGTTGTTGTGTGGGCGTCTCAATAGGTGGTTTGTTCTCAATGACACCCTGAATGGCAGATACCCATCTCATTGCTTCATTCAGCATTTTATTGTAGAGCCTGTAGGAATGCTTCCGCCCATGAACTATTATGTTCCAGTAACCTTCAGTGAAACAAAATAGCATTAGTCTA
>JAYDZG010000043.1:19497965-19510591 GCA_034509265.1 Microcambeva bendego
TCCATCTCTGACATTAAAATATATTTTTTAGTTAACCCCCCTTGCTGCCAGAGTAGATTCAGAAAGTACTCAGAGCCTGTAGGAATGCTTCCGCCCATGAACTATTATGTTCCAGTAACCTTCAGTGAAACAAAATAGCATTAGTCTAATGAGACCAAAATCATGTGGACACCTGACCATCCATCTCTGACATTAAAATATATTTTTTAGTTAACCCCCCTTGCTGCCAGAGTAGATTCAGAAAGTACTCAGAGCCCTTGGCTTCTTGCACCCTTTATTATGATGTGAATTTGATTTATATATATATATATATATATATTCTGAAAGTTTATTCACTAACAGCTTAAAGCAGAATGTACATGCTTTAAGTCTTTTTTGGATACTTCTCTTCAAGCTTAATCAGAATTTTTCATTGCAGACCCTTTCAAGTGCCATCACGTTCTATGCATATTCCTTCTGGTCTGCTTTGGTAACTTTAACCTTAGTCCAAATGTAAACTACATAGCATAATAATATCACTATTATTTGGAAAGGCATGAATGGTGTGAGCGAGGTGATGTTGCTCAAGTGATGCTGCAAATTTATAAAATCAAATAAAGGTTTACGGGCAAAGAATTATGAGTATGTGTAAAATCCCATGACTTCCATGACATTTGCTATTCTTAACCTAATAGCTTATCTAAAGATATTGCATCTATCTTTATCTATTGCATGATATGTGTGGAGATTAGACAGCATTATCGGCTCACCTGTGTCTTTGAAGACTTTTTCATCAGGCTGGACCACTGAGCAAAGGCTATTCAGCACCAGTGTACCCATCTTGGATGCACTGCGCTCAGAAGACTTGTAATAATCAAGAGAGTTATTGGTCAGTATGAACCAGCGCTTCTTCAGCTTTAATGCACTGCTCTTGGCTCCGGTCTTCACCTCTTTGTGCAACCAACCTACAGTGAACGGGTGTCATAAAAATATTTACAACATTTAGCAGACAATTTAATCCAAAGTGATATACAATAATGGCGATACATGTAAATAA
This sequence comes from Microcambeva bendego, assembly GCA_034509265.1. Classification (NCBI taxonomy): domain Eukaryota; kingdom Metazoa; phylum Chordata; class Actinopteri; order Siluriformes; family Trichomycteridae; genus Microcambeva; species Microcambeva bendego. The sequence goes on from JAYDZG010000043.1 coordinate 19,499,002, forward strand.
ATTGATGGTGATGTGGCAGTTTGGTGTTGGGGGGGTGTTCTTGATTCAGCAACCATCTTATTACTAGTCCAGTGTCTTAACTGCTAAGCTACCACGTCACAACACCTTACCAAATTACGTCATTACAATAATTCACATGCACATTTAGCAGAAATGCCATGAAATGAAGCATCACAAAAAGTTTAGAAAGGAGAAAGCAAGTTTCATGTGAGATTTTATTCCACTGTGTTCTATCTATTTGAAAGCAAACCTTTAGACAATGCTGCAAAAACAGACATGAATCTTTTCACTGTAGTGTAGAGTCAGCTTTCATTATAAATAAAAGTAATCCATAAGAACAAAAAAATGACTCAGAGGTTGATAAGGACAAAGTAAAAGAAGTTTAACTGTGCTTTATGTAGTCGTAGTTGTATTAATGAGATTAGAGGCTAGTGATATAGCCCATTTATAGGACTGAATAAAGGTTTAAATGCTTAGATGACAATAAGCAATCAAGACAAACCTCTGACCAGGAACTCCTGGCCCTCGTTTTTAGAATCTCCTTTGGGTTTTTGCAAGAGGCTGATCCAGTGGTGCATCTCCTCCGGTAGCTCTGTGTTACAGTGAATGACTCGATTGGCAGTGATGATCACAAACGAGTTGGGCCTGTCAGGTATAGACAAACTATTACTTCAACACCAGGTACAGTTTACACAAAGTTTTTTTTAAGATAAATTAGTAAGCAACCTAGTTTTGTGGTCAAACATGGATCAGAGTTTGAGCAGAGGTTTTAAAGTTTCGAATAAAATTGTAAAACTAGCAATTAATTAACCTGACTTGCTGTAACATTTCCCAGTATTTATAACTTAAATAACTATGTTACAGAACACACCTTTATCCCTAGTTTTTGATTAGAATTAAACTCACCGGTCAGGATTGTCAGATGCACACACAGAATCAATCAGCCCAACATCCAGAGTGCCCTAAGATAGTGCAGATAAAAAAGAAACATATTTTAAAAAACTTAAAATGTTAAAACATAAACCATGAGATCAAAATACTTTAGCAATGTTAAGCAAAAGCAGACAAACAAGATGAATCATCATGTCTTTTTGTAAAGTGTAGTTTAAATAAAATAAAAAAAAAATGTCTGAAAAGAGTTCCTGTTATTGTTGATTTGAAAAAAAAAATCCTTTAATTTATTAAATACAACTTTTTAATGAACTGTTTGGGGTTTATCTTTAATGGTCGGAAGTGATTCTGGATTTTGTTTACCAATGATTTTTATGAGAAATTTTTATTTTTATTATATATAATCAGCATAAAAAGGAAGACTGATTTTCCAATATTCCAAAGTGGATCTTGTGAAACTACTGAATGCTTGACTTTGATCACCTTCAAGCATCTCCATGAATACATCTATTTAAAAAACATGGCCTAGACTACCACAGCCTAACTGAATGCCTATACATGTATCAGTTATTTCTTTATCTCCACTGTGATGAGTACTGCACACTCCACATCTGCCCTATCGTCCACAGCTAATAAAAATGTGTTAGTTTATTCCAAATTAATTAAAATTAAGGTCTGGTTAGAGTTATCTCATTAACATGTTCCAAACACTACACTCTAGTAACCTTAAAGCAGGGATCACCAACCTTTTTAAAATTAATCATGGGTATCATGTCATACGAAGGGCTACCAGTTGATACACTCCTCTAAAATAACAAATTTGCTCAGTTTGCCTTTAGTTATGTTATAATTATTATTAATGATACTCATTTCTTTATGAAGATACTGATTATGTTAATGTTTTCTTACAATAATTATCAACCGTGACTTTATTTGTATTGACCTTAGCATTTGTTTAAATCTTCAGATGAGCACTTTTTTATTTTATTTATTTTTTAAATCTTTATAAATTCAAGTGTAATTAAACAGAAAAGCAATAACATAAAATATTAGACATAGTTCACTGATGAGTTGTGCTATTTTTAGAACAGGTCTGCAGGCAACTGGTGCCCGCGGGCATCGTGTTGGTGACCCCTGCCCTAGAGCAGGGCAATAAATGTAACAGGTTGTAGGAATGCTGAGGCCTAAGAGCACTCTCCTTTGAGAGGACCGGCTTCTCCTCAATAAGATCAGGCTGGACTTGAGTTTTGATAATGATAGTTTACATACATACTAAATATTCTCAAACACATTCCGCATGCTCTTTTACAGTCTTGGGTATCTTTAGTGGTAATATGATGGTGCAGATGCAACTTGCATTGTATTGTACTAAACCATACACTGGAATTAAAATATCAGAGAAATAAAAAAGTGTCACACACCACAGCATTTTTTGGGTTAGCTTGCTCATGGGACATCTCCAATAACTGCTCCGGCGTGGCATTGCGAACACGACTCAACACATTAAACCACCCACTACGAAAGAGCAAGATACACAGACAGATAAATAAGGTTCATTAAACATATTAGCACATGTTCACAGTGTAAGTTTTATATTTTGTTTGGAGATGTGGAGGGTGGGAGGAGTATAAATTGGTCATGTCTGACAAAGCTCATGGTCTGGATTTAAACCCTCTGGTTTCCACCTGTTTGAACCATCTCTAGTTTATGTAAAAACTAACAAACTATTGTGCTAATTAATTTATGATTACCGGATTATAAGGCAAAGTCTCAATTACGGGATCTATTTCATTACTTAACCCATACATAAGGTGCACCGTATTATAAGGTGTATGCTAAAATGTACGGTCTACAAAAAGGTAACGGAAGCAAAACAGTGAGTTTAGTTGAACTTTATTCTACTATTTAACAATACATTCACATTATTTTTTAATCAATCTTCTCCCACAAATCCATCAAAGTCATCTTCTGTTTCTGAATTAAACAGCTGGGCAATTTCGCCATCAAACATGCCGGGTTCTCTCTCATCATTGTCGGAGTCAGTCTCGTTGCCAGGTAGCTGTTCAGCAATGATGCTGGCTTTCGCAAAAGCTCGGACAACAGCTCTATTCCCATTTACAACCGCGTAACCGATAGCCTATAGTTTCAATTGTGACTCGTAAGCATGTCTCTTCACTGGTGCCATTTTCGGGGTTCCTTAGACAAACAAATGTTGTTTTGCAGCATACCGGTAGTAAACCTACCGGAGGCGTGGAGAAGGTTAATGTATGTACTGTACGTATTACGTAATGTTCTCTGATTTATTGCTGCCAGCTGACGTAGTGCACGTATTACGTCCCTGTGTCAGCAAAAAATGGTCCGACAGTCAATCAAGCAAAGCGCGTACCAAAGTTGCACAACAACATTTTTACAGATTTTGGAACTCAGTGCACACATAAGGCGCACCGGATCATATATGAATAAACAGTTGGGTACTCGTTGTGAACTTTCAGTCTTTTGAGACAGCTTTAAACAAGATTTCAGGTCAACAGCATTTGTGAAGTAAAATAAGATTGGAAAAGTCCTGGCTCAATGTCCCAGTCAATCTCAAAGATTATTAATGGGGTTAAGACCTAATCTCTGTACAAGGCACACCAACCAAAAAACACTTTAACAGGTGTACTAGAGGTCTGGGTATTAGATGGCTTGAAGAAAAAAAACAGCAGAAAACTGTTTTTTCTGCTTAAAAGGCTTTAAAAACAAATTGATCTAATTATGGATCTAATTATTTATTGAAGTTGTAAGATCTACTTTCTTTGGCCCTACTGTCATTGTTATTGGCTATTTATATATTACCTGGCATCCTCTGGAGACTCTGCAAACACCTGATATGTCCTTTCATCTGTCACAATGTTCAGAGCGTTCTCCTTTTCATGGTTATCGACTATCTCCCTACAGACAACAAAACACAAATTATGATTAGCATTGCTAAATATTTAATTACAAGCCAAACAACACCTTCTCATTTTAATAATTTTACCAAATACGTCAGATATGCTGACATATAGAATAACAATTGTTCCTCACTTGGCTGTGCGGATATCGATAGTTCCCTTGAGTTTCTCCTCACTGTCGTTATCAAAATACATCAGCTTGGTGTCACGCAGCACAAACCAGCGCATTTTCCAGTTCCGGCGCGAGAGTGTGGATAGGCCTCCACCTTTCTTATACAGCCATCCAGACTTTAGAGACTCCTGCTTCGAACGAAACCACATGAATGTATCGTCCTTCAGCACACACCAGCGCCTTCGCCAAGGGATCATCAAACCAGCTATAAAGAAAGACAAAGAGGGCAAGAAAGATCAATTTCTAAAGATTATTAAAAATATTACCATTATTTATAACTGGTTATTAATCCACTTCCTCCTGTGATTCACTGGCACCCTATCCAGGGTGTTTGCGTGTGCCTGGCGCCCGTTGAAGAGCTGAGATGGACTGTGTTACTTACTCACAGCTGTTCCCCTGATTATCATGTATACCCCTTCAGCCTGCCTTTTGACTATGTATCTGAGAATATCCCATAACCAGTTCATGCTTTTGTACTGTTTAAATGTCTAATGACTAATGTCTCATGTTTTGGCTTCCTGTTGTAGTAATATTTAATCCAGAGGTGGCCAATTAAATTTCCCAAGAGGTCCATAAGAAACTGGAAGCCAAAAGGCTAGATGTGGTAAGCGGTCTGTACAATGCCCGGGTGTTATCTTGCCTGTGCGTATTTGTTGCAATTATGTCTACACTGTTTATTTTTGTCATTGTAGTTAATGTTCTGTTTTAGCTACATAGCCACTAGTCTGGTTATTAGCATTTCATGTTTACCTATATTATTGTTAAAGTAGTTTATTCTGGGGAATTTAAGAAAAATGACAACGAAATAAAACCCAGACTTGAGTATCCATTAATGGAGTAGAAATTAAGTGCTTGAACAGTTACTGTATGCTGGACTGTTTGAAACCCCAAGATTGGAATGAATACTTACCCTTCATATAGAGGTAGCTGTGGAAATATGGGGGTCCGTTGCCATTTAATACGTTTCCTTTTCCATTTGATAACTCTTCATCTGTATCAGCAAGCCCATCATGTTCTTCATCACTCTCCACATACTAACATACACAGAACATGTGAGAAAAAGAAAAAAATGATGAATTCAGCAATTTAAGCTTTAAAAGCTTCTTTTTTTTGGCCAGACTTGAAATGGTGGGAATGAGGTAGAGAAGGGTGCCATCTAGTCGGTTACTAAACTTATTACAGTAAAATTCTAGTCTTTCCAAAAATCCTGTCATGGTTCTGTGTCTTTTTTGTCATACTCAAAATTTTGTTTTCACCAAGTGCACCCAAACCTTTGTTTACCCTGTTTGCTAAGCAAACTGAACAGTTGTTCAATAAGGGCAAATTGGTACATATATGAACATTACAGCACAGTAGAGGTTTTCAGTTCTACATTTCACAGTTCGTTGTATTTATTTCTTTATTTGTTGATTTATTTACATACTTATTTTTGGCAAGGAAGCAAGACTAAACTTATCCTTGCTCATAAAAACATGGCCTTTCATTGATGTCCCTTTAATATTTACATTTACATTTTCCGCATTTAGCAGACACCTTTATCCAAAATGACTTACAGTACAGTTACAGTATACAGTCTGAGCAATGAGGGTTGAGGGCCTTGCTCAAGGGCCCAACAGCGGGACACCTAGTATGGGTGAGGATTGAACCGGCGTCCTTTCGGATTGCTGGTCCTGTATGCTAACCCCTAGACTACGGCTGTGTGTTTAAAAAACAGCTAAGCTTGAAAGGTAAAGCATTATTTTATAATTTTTGAATAGATTAAAAACAGGTCAGGTTCTGGGTGGGTCTGACGAGATAAATGTATTTTATTTATGATATAATTTTTGTAAATCTATAATTTTTCATTGTACTTTTAGTGCGTTTACAAATCTTTAAATAGTGCTATATTCTTTCAACAAAAAAACATTAATGTCTGATTTATTACTTTAGGTACACTGTTATTGTACTATTATAATACCGAGTCAGAGCTGCGATTGTATGACTCCTGGCTTGCGTTGGTGCAGGTTGACTTCCGAGCGTGCTCTGGATCGTTTGCTGCTGTGCTGCTCTGGCCATCCTCCAACTCATCTTGGTCATAGTCGGACTCTGTGTCCAGTGGCATACTGTAGATCGGCTCTTCTGCATCAGTCAGCCTGCTGCCTCGATCTGCTGCCTCTCCCTCCTCTGTCTTTTTCTCTTCTGTGTCCTCTTTCTTAGGCTCTGCAGATTTCTCTTCTGCTACTTTTTCTTCTACTTTCTCTGCCTTGGAGACATCCTGCTTCACCTGAACAGTCTGCCCTGGAAGGGGAGGAGGAGGTGGAGGAGGTGGAGGAGGAGGAGGTGGTGGTGGAGGCGGAGTTGCCAAGGCATTTTGGGGTGCAGAGGGTAAGGACGATGCAGCTGTGCCCTCAGCAAAGGCAGGTGGTGGCGGTGGAAGAGTTTTTAATATTTCTTGATCTGGTGGCCCCTCAGCTGGTGCAGGGAAATCAGGTAATGAGACTCGACCCTCTCCCAACCCTTTGCCTTTGGCCTCTGCTTGTGCAGTGGGTTTTAACTCAATCCCAGTAAAGTTCTGCAGGTCAAGAGACTGAGTGGCTACACGTGATGCTGCCTTTTTAAGACGCAGTGCTTCTGCATGGCGGCGCAGGCGCAGCTCCTGGCGTGAGCTTTCACACAGCTGGGACACGCCGTCCTCCCTCTGCTTCTGCAGCCGCTCAATCTCCCGCTCCAAGCGCAGGATCTCTTCCATCTGCCGACTCTCCTCCTGTGTGGAGAGCAGGTTCTAGAGAAAGAAAGAGGAAGGGATGAGCATGGCAAGGATGGAAAATACAAATTACAGTCTTTACACTAAGAAATGATGATTAAGGTGATTGTAAAACTTCAAAATCTAAGACTGTGACTGCTCTGCACACAACAAAATAACAATTAAGAGTATACTCTGATTGAATACAATTATTATTTAATAATTATTTAATAATTTGTAACATGAACTATTATTATTTCATAATTGTCATGCAATTTATAAAATGATATTGTGCCTACCTGAACGCCTGAATCTAAACCCTCCACTGTTCCAGCTTCACCTTCTTTCTTTTGCACAGTTTCTCCCTCCTTTTCCTCTTCCTCTTTCTTTTTCCTCTCTTCTTCCAATCTTTTCTGCCGCTCTGCTCGTAGCTTGCGGCATAAATCTCGTGCCACCTGCCCACGTCTGTGCCTCTGGAGCACCAGTACTGCTGAGCGTTTACGTTTGAAGCGCTGATGGTAAAAACGAGCACGGTAGTTCTTCTGGATAGTTATTACACTTTCCAAAGCCTTCTTAAAGTACTTCCTGCAACATCAATCAATTGAATTATTAAATCCCAAGGAAATACAGAGCACACCACAGAAGAATGGGATTTAAACTTTTGTGTGTGTACAAATGTCTATCAACATGCTCACAAATGAGACAGTGTAACAAATACCAAACTAGTACGTATAGATAACAGGACATACAGACGAAAGTCTCTTGTTGTATTGTGTTACTGAACAATGTATTTCCACGATTCTCCGAGCATCTACTTTATTGAAACATACATTCATTTATATTGTTTTATTAAAAATAAAAAATAAATAAAAATCAACAGCTAAGTTTAAACGATCTTGTAAAAGATTGACTCAAGTGTGCTCCATCATGGTCAAGGTGCAACATTGGTGCAACCTTGTATATAACTTCACTTACAGAAATGTTAGAAAGGTGTTTATTTGAACTATTGAATATGAACTATTATTTAGCTGACAAAAATAGAAAGAAAAAAAGCTTCCAATGTTTTACAGATCAACTTTGTTAATGTAAAAATAAACAGAATTTACACACTCAAAAAGCTGGGACAGATGAGTTTTTCTGTGTAACATCACCTTTCCCATTCCAACTTCTAATGATTTTGGAAACTATGTTAATAATTGTTGCAATTGTTCATGGTCATTCTAGTCTGCTGGTAAAGTTATAAGCTGCCCAAAAAACCTTACAAAAATCATAGTGTATTCATATGTAAGTTTTTTTAACCCACAGCAGTTGCACACTTGTACTGCCACAAAATGACCAGAGAGATTGTGTGCTAGCATGTTGCTCTTCTACACCAGTGTGGGTATTGTGTATGCAGTAAAGCAATTTAAATATGACCGCAAATAAATATAATTTAATGAACAAATAAATTTTGGAGGTATCACATCTGGTCAGTGTATAACAGGGTTGCTCATGAGGTTTTAGTTCTTTTGTTCATGCGTATAATAACAGAATTAAAAAATACCATTAAACCAAATAGCATATCGAGAAGTTAATCTGTTAATATACAACTTTGTTGGAAATGTATTAGTGCATGCAAGCCTTCAAAAATGATAGGAATTTAATAGTGTTGAAATGTAGAAAATCAGCCTAGCTGAAAAATAACATGCCGTTTTGACACATTGTCAATAAAGGTTGTATAATAATAAATTGAAAAATGTATATATACACTATTACCTTGCTATATAGCTCAGAAGATGGGCACGTATGATGAGGCCGGCTTTACGCCGCACCTCATCTCGTTCCTTTTCTAACTTCTGCTCCAGAGATTCCTTCATAAACACCTACAGGGAAGAATATGTAAGCAAGTGCATTAGCATGTCCATACACCAGATAAGAGATTTAAGTGGGCCTACCTTGGTCTTGCCAAGCTGCCACTCTTTCTTTGTATAGTCGTACTTGGTGAGCAGATCAGTGCATTTGTTTTTCTCATCTGCATCAGCTGACACTGTTTTCCCTCCATCCTTCAAAATGATTGTATACCTTTAAAAAAAAATGCAGGAAAACTATTACTTAACTCCAATTACAATATATCAAAATGCTAAGATATTGACAGTGTGAATACTTGACAGAAAATGACATGGAATCCAAATTATTAAATACTTCAAAATATCTTCAGTGTAATTATGAACAACAACCTTTTTATAAATCTTTTCTGCATCTTTATCAATAATTTTGCAGAGAATGCATATGCAGCATTTTGGTGCTTTAAAATTAATTATATGGATCTGTTGAGCTAGAACCTTACCTGCTTAAAAAGTCTTTAAAAACTCTTCGGACAGGAAAGCCAGCACGGCGGATTTTTACTGTCTCCAGCATGCCAGAGTAGCGCAGCTGATTTAGCACCACCTCTGGGTCAAACCTGTTTGGTGTCTAGAGTAGAATGAATAAAACATTTGGATGAGATCTAAACTGGTACATAGCATTTTTGAGTATGGAACATAAGTAAAACCAAATTACATCTGATCAATGTACATAAGAAGAAATATTGTTAATATTTGCTTTGGTTAATTAAAAATCTTACCTTGTCCATGTTGGGTTTGATGCAGCGAACAAAGAATGGGTTGGATGCACTCAAAGTGGCCATTAGGGAATGAAGAGAGTCCTAAAAGACATAACCAGTATATACAACTATACAGTATATATAAGTATGATTGGTAGAACATGGGTGTTTAAAAATAAGATCTCATATATTTTTAATTAACCATTATTATTATTATTATTATTATTATTATTATTATTATTATTATTAATAATAATAATAATAATGATTATTATTATTATTATTATTATTATTATTATTTAAATTACATGGATACAAATTAAATGGTCTAGTAAAGTCAAAAGTGATAGTTGTTATCTTTTTATAACAGCTAAAATATATCCACTTTAATACATAAATTAGAAAATTACTACAAAAAGATCAAAGTGATTGTCTTAAAACCAAATCAGTCAGGTAATCTAATTTAATCAAGAGAAATCAAGAGAAATAAAAGGAAATGGGTCAAAATGTAACCTAATAATGTAAAATAAATTATTTTTACACCAAATGTGTCAAAGCTTAAACCTAATGATGTTTTGCATTTGTGGTGTTGAATAATTTGTAACCTAGCAATTTCTTTAAAACACATCTCTGTTGATGCCTGTAAATACATTTAAACACCATTTAAAGCTGAGTCATTCAATCATTCAAGTCTTCAGATCATTTAATTATATTCACTAAGCTTTATAATGTTGATAAATCATATAACGTGAGTCTAATACATGTAGTTCTTGAATCATCATTGATGCAGTGACTTTATTTAAGTTGTGGAATACTTACTCTAAACTGGAAGCTGACTGTGGGCTTTTTCCTAGCAGTGCCCATCTTCAGAGTCTCCTCATTATTTCTGCTTCCGACTTGCTCAAACAAATCATAGATGAAGTCCAGCCTGAGTGCACAAAACCAAGCAGATTTGTAGATATACATGCAGATGTTGACTGGTATGTTTTCTCGCATTGTAAGAGATTGTATAAGTGTATATAGTGGTTGGCCGGATCAAGCAAATGTCCTGATAGATGACAAAAATGTAAAAAATGATCTAACCTGCTGTCCTTCAGCATGTTCAGTATATCATCTCTAAATGTGTCTCTATTTTTCTCCAAGATCCCTCTAACATCATACAGAACCTGACAAAGAGCACACAAACTGATAAAATCAAGAACATTTTGGAGATCTATTTAAATAATTGTAAGAATAAATGTAAATGCAGCAGAACCTTACCTCCCCAGCATAGTGCTTAATGCCAAATTGATGATCTGCCAGTCTGGGCTTTACATAGTATGGATTTGTCTGTGAAAGCATAAAACACATGAGGTTTAAGATGAACATCCTTTATAGCACATGTAAAAGTACTCAAAGTACTCAGGCATAAATCAAAATGAGCAACAGATCATGAAACATATTTAAGTGTCATTGATGTAGAACGTGTAATGACACTATACAATTAAGAACACTTGAGACCAGGTTTAATGCAATAATTATAAATAAAGATGTGTGCATGCATGCATGTGTAACTCACAGAATGGCGACTGTGTAGTTTCTCCAGTAAAGTGAAGTCAGTGCCTTTAGGAAAGCGGCTCTCCTCATTTACCAATGCCAGCATGCCCAGTTTCTAAATATACATCATGACACGTATTACCCATTCTATTATTGATAGTTTATTGTTATTTACTTATAATAATAAATACAACTAAGTAACCAATCCTAATTAGTGGGTGATTACTTTTTCAATCAGATCCAGGCACTCTGCATTGTCCATCCAGTCTATGGCCTCCCACCGGATGCCCTCCCTGAAAACCACAAGTTCAGACCAATATAATTATAAAGCACTAGTTACTCTTTCAACTGTCAGGAATTCCCCCTAATTCAAAATTTTATACATTTAAATAGTTGTTTTATGGTTAGTGTACGTCGAATTACCACAAAGTATTATTTAAACATATCTTATTTATATTTTAATTTCTTTTGTGTAGCAAAGAAGATAAAAAAGCTAGTCCACCACAGTTGAGATTTCAAGTATCCAATTGTGAATCTCAGTTATGCTACTGGCTGGAGAGGCGTTTACACAGACAATGTCGTCTATGTGTGTGGAATGGAGAGCCAATGGAATTCCTGCAACTGTAGCTTCAGATGGCTGGTCCATGGAGCATAGAGACACTAAATAGTCAAGATCAGTCTCTCTGTATGCAATCTATGCAAGATATTGTACTTAGCTGTCACATGTAATGATTTCAAATAGTTTTTTTGAAAAG
>JAYDZG010000043.1:19524804-19540186 GCA_034509265.1 Microcambeva bendego
TTAAAATTAAAATCTCAAACAACAGACCTTGTTTTTTTTCAAGATTTCAAACTTTTTATAAATGATATAATTGGGGACAAATAAAGACAATAAAAAGAATGCAAGTCACTTTTTCCATTGAAATTGTGTAGTTTGTCGTAGCATGTTGACATAGATCACAGTTCTGAGATCAGTAATAAGATTTTCGGACTCTTATTTCGAAGCAGTCCCGAATCACCTGCAGCAAATCATTTCAACGTTTCGACAGTGTGATGTAATGAAACCTCCCATGATTCATTCTGATACTGACTTTGAAGCAACATTTCGAAACACTGAACTTCAAATGAATCAATTCAGTTTTGAAGGCATCACTAGCTTCAGATATGGTTGTCTTGCTCTCCGTCAGTGTCACTGAAGCCTTGCTTTGCATTTGATTTCTCTTAGTTAGTTTGTATATGTTACATTAGCCTTAGTATGGTCTGTTTAGCATTCGTTAGCCTTGTCCGTGTATGTTAAGCATTTAGCTTAGGCAGTGTGTTGGGTCTAGTTTGTCTAGTCTTTAATTAGTAATACATGTTTCTTTGATTGTGTATGCTTGTGTGTCCACCCTCTCTTGTCTGTCTCACTTACTAATTAATAAAAAAAAATATAGTAAAGTATGCTACAATTGTATATAAATAATGCTAATTGATTAAGCATTATTAACTAAAACAAAGTTAGTACAAAACATACAGTGCAAATAAAACATTTATTGGGTTTTTGTTTCAAAGCAGCTGTTACCTCCCTGCAAGAATAACCTGGGTTCAATCCCTAAGTGGGGCAGTTCAGAACATTTCTGAGTGTTTTTCACAGTTTTCTGGTTCTCCCAATGTCCACATGGGTTTCTTGAGGGTGCTCCGGTTTTCTCTCACAGTCCATAAACATGCAACTAATGTAAATTGGAGCAACTGAGTCCATGAATGAGTCCATGAATGTGTTAAAAATAACTGTGAACTGATGAATCTTGTGTAATGAGTACCAACTGTTGGGATGTAAACAATGTATTTAATTAGTGAAGGGAAATGGAGCCTCATTGAAGCTTCATTCTGATTGTGCTGAAAAGTATTAAAAATATTGAAAGTTGAAATCAGAGCACATATGTTTGCCTTAAAAATGTATTGCAGCCTGCAGTTGCTCAAAACATGAAACATCCGAACTCTCTGTAGTTTATGGATCCCCAAATATTTGTTTTCATAAGCAAATGATTATCTTTACTCATTAAATAACTTGGCTAAAATCTGAGAGAATATTGATAAGATAACAGAAAGCAACAAACCTTTGTACCATTCCAAACTTTTCATTGGAGTTGAACAACTTGAATTGCAATAAAAAACTGAAAAAAATTGGGGTGTTCTAAAACTTTTGACTGGTAGTGTATTTTTAGGAAAGAAGAAGTGTTAAGTGCAGATGAGTGTGTGGTAGCACTGTTGCCACACAGCAAGAAGGGCCTGGGTTTAACTCCTTAGCTTGGTAGAGTTTTAATGTTCTCCATGTCCCTGCGCGTTTCCTCTGGGTGCTCCAGTTTCTTCCCACAAGCCCTAATACATGCAGATGAGCTAATTGCTATTACTAAATAATATATGAGTGTCCATGTGTTCATGTAAGACCGCCACGTCAGTTCTTCAGAGCACTTGTCAAAAAAATGCAGGTCATCAATGGACTTGACTGTCTCCATAGAAACCATTTCTCTCTCTGGTGAGTACTCAGGGTTGGACCTAGTAGTTGCTGTGATAAAAAGAGGGGGTTGGGTATATTGGGTTAACCAGGGAAACAATAACCCTATAGTAGAAGATCTCTTACTGAAATCTACCAACCTCCTGTTTGCAGTCACAATTCCACATAAATTTGAAGCTGGGGCTTTTTTTTGTAGAAGCCTCTTTAATCTGCTGACTGGGGGAACCACAGGAACCAAATCCCCAAACTTAATGCCATCTGAGCATCTGTGAGATCATCTTGATTGTTCATTCTATGGATTCTCCCTCACACACCCTTAAGCAACTGTGGGATGCAACATGGCTCCAGATATGGTGACAACTTACCAGGACCTTACTGAGTCACTCCCAGCTCATCTAGCTGCTGTCCATGCTGCACACCAAGGTTACTTTGAATATAAGCTTGTGGTCATAATAACGTGACTCGACAGTGCATATGACTGGAAAAAAATACATCCTGTTTAAAATGCCCTCCATGGACGCTATGGTTGCACATCAATAAAACAAGCTAGCCCACCAGTGCTGATATCTCAAGCACAACTCAGCTATGAGCTGGCCGGGCTGTAACAGTATTCCTTATCCCTGGGTAATTACAAACTCTGCTGACTGGTGAAGTTATCTGCATGAGCGGCTGATCATGAATGCCAGTGAACAGCTCTTCACATGCAATTCTGCAATTTAGATCTGTACCCTGCCCCTGGAAGGTAAAAAGAAGCGATCTGCACATGTGTGGAGTAGGACCACCTGGATTGGGTGAAAATTGGGAAAATCACTCATGTAAAAAAGCCCTACTTGAGTCGAATCTAGGCCAGTTCCAGTGTGACTATTATTAGCCTGGCACTAATGCTGTGCCAGTAGAGCTGAATGAAAATGCCATAACACACACTTAGTGTAGTAAGGTCGTCATATGACATATTTTATTATTATTATCATTACTATTATGTGTATTTCTGTAAAACTGTTATTCGCTATGTTTATGGAAATAATTCTGTAAGGATTTAGTTTGAATGTATAATGTATTACGAGAGGGGTTAGCAGCTAGCAAGACAGGCTTTTGGCCACTGGTGTGGAACACAGACTGAAAGCCACTGGTCTGAAGCCACAACCTTGGCTTTTTAGCAGAGTCACTATGAATCCCAGACCTAATTCCTGTGCTCCATTTAGACATTTTACATAGCTCATGTACTATAATACTCAAACTGTTTCTAGCTTTGAGATAAATGAATGGGTTGCAGATTGTGATGGTAATATGTTGAGGGTGTGTCCCTGCCTTTCATCGAGGATTTTTGAGGTTTTGGCCACGGTGAAGTAGTATGTGAAAATTAACGACTATGAATCCTGTACATTACCATTACCACATCACTTTACAGTAAAGCAATTGATTTCAGAGAAATATGATGCCCAGATGGTGCAGACACACAGACCCCCCCACACACACACACATACACACACATACAAACACAAACACACACACACATCTGTCATGATAGCATTTATTCACAATGCATTACTAATCTGACCTTTCAGTTATGTCACCCGGTTAAATATAAAGGGTAATGAATGTGTGCATCTCTGGTGAATAGTGAAAGTTACACAGGGATAAACATACATGAAGAGATATGAAAGGGGGATAATGATAGAGAATGAGGATCTTACCTCTCCATAGTCAGTAGTAAGAACAATGGTACCATCTCCGCAGGAGTTCACAGTGGAAGGGAGCAGCTGGTCTTTCTCTTTCACCCAAACCCGTGTCCCCTGCAACATACCCAACACAGAAACTTGTAAAGTGTTTGCCAAGTTTGAGTTTCTCAACAGTTCTTGGCCCTGATCTCTACCAAACCTGAAAAATTAATGCCGCTTTCTACCATATGATGTTTCCCAAAATATCTGTTGATGCCATAACAGTGAAAGGGGAAAATTACAGTAGCTGGACACAGGGTGGTTAATTAATGTTTGGCACAGTTTTGTTTCTAGTATGTGGGGTAGCATAAGAGTATTAAAATTCGATGATGTGCCATCTGCCTGGGTGCCTAGAGTAAAAGCAATTGGCTTTTGTTTAGGGTGGAAAGTGTACATATTGACTCCTCATGACCTCTGTGAGATGATTGATGACTTTTGCAAAAAGTCGAGGAATAAAGAAAATCAGGGTGTTGTTGTGAAATGTATCAATAATTGATTTACTACAGGGTGTGATGTCAAACAGCCAGTGCAAAAAAAGAAAAGTCTTGAAAAAACAACACAATAAGTAAAAAAAAATTCAGTTAATCTTAAAATGTGCTTTTACATTTTACATCAACCTGGCAGTGAAGAAGCTTGAACCAGTGACCTTCTAATTACTAGAGAAGGACCTTAACCAATAGGCTAGATTAGTTAGTATTAGTAGTATTCCATCACAAAAACATTCAAGACCTGTATGACTAAACCCATTAAATAATTCCAAATCTGCTTAAATTTAAATTGCAATTACTACTAAAATGTACTTTGGCATCTATTTGTTTTTGCCTGTAAAGAAATCCACTTCTGTAATCATTTTATTCATGCTGTAATAACTGAGAGGTTAAACAAGTGAGATTCAGCAATATGAAAACTAGTTTGACAAGGGGATACAATCTATAAGTATTTATGTTTACATATTTAACCATAACTGTTCTGAAATTGTGGAAAGTATGTGATGGTAACACTGTTATACCTGGAGATCTGGGTTTCAGTAAAATTAAGTTAATATATGTATATATCTGCGATTACATATACCAATTAAAAAAAAAACATATTTGTGATACCTATTGGTAGCTGGCGCCTCAAGCAAATAAGATAATTTAGGTCTCCTTTAAATGCCACAAGTTTTCTAGTAACACCGACCATGTACTTTACCTTATGGTAGAATATGGTAGAATTATATTTTTTCTCATCTTCTTAATTCCTTTACAGTCAGGATATATTCATTCTATCTAGTAAATTATGGTAAAGTACTCACAAATAATTCAAATATTCTTATGTTTCAAGTTACAAAGAAATGAGACCTATGATGAGAATATGAATCCTACTCAGTAGCAATAAAATGTTTGCAACAAATATGACATCAAATTTCCTAATGTCCAGCTTAGATGGCAGGTCAAATTTACACATAGCAAATTAATTTGTAAACAAGTTCTCGTTTCATAGGGCCGAAAATCTTCCTCCAAAAACACATCTGGGTTTAAAAGGGGATTTTACCTATTCTCAAATCTAACTTATTTATTGCTTTCTCTTTTACTTTGTTAGCTGTTAATGTGGCAGCTTACAAAGGGAAGAGCTCTGCACTTTCTAGCAGCTATAAAATATACATGAGAAAGAGAAAAAGAAACAGACATGCTGCGAAAGGAGAAAAAGTGTAGAGAGACAGACAGACAGAGATGTATTTAGAGAAAGACTGTTCATAAAAATTAGGGATTAGACCTGTGCACCCACAGGAAGTGAAAATCCCGAAGAAAACTACGGAAAAATAAAAGCTGCACAGGCTCAATCCTACAAATATTACTGCTTTTAATTTATTTGAACTGCTCATTAATTTACTAATGAGTAACACCCACTCTACCCTAGATGCATATGTCAATATGCACACAAACAACTGGGCTATTTTAGACATTTTCTTTGCAACATTAGACACTTCTTGGTGAATTCATTGCAAACCTTTTTCTATCTGTACAATAAAAACACATCCCTTGTATCGTTTATTGACCCAAAACAGGAACTCTTTCGGCTATGCAATGATCTTGGCAATATTTGTGTGCATAGTTTGGCTTCATTTGATACATTTTATTGAATTTAATACTGATGAATCAGGTCTTTGTTAAGTTGGCAATGTTCTCATATAAATCATATATCAATGCTTTTAATGAGGGATGCAGGTGGCTGAGGTGACAGAGAAGGATACTCAATGGAGGGTAAAATGGATATGAATGATATGCTGTGGCAACTCCTAAAGGAACAATCGAATGAAAAAGAAGACTTTGATGCCATGTTGTCTTATCAGGCCACAGTGAAATGGTTCAAAATAGTAGCCCATAAACACTATAATCAACATCTCAGTGGCTACCAAATGCTGGGATAACATAGAAACCCACACAGCCATTTTGGCTCTAATTAGTAGAGCAACCATAGAGCAAAGTGCCCAAAATAAATCAGGAAAGTACAAGGTGCTTGTTTAATAGGGAAAGGTGTTAATTACAATGACAAACTATCATTTGCTAAAAGGAGAAATCCTTGTAGACTATATGAGAGAAAAATAATGTTGTGCTAAAGTTTTGCTTGTGCAATCTATGGTTCTACTGACAGTTCTACTGACAAGAAGGTTTATATAACGTGCTAGGTAGGTGAAAGAACAGAACTTTAGATAACAACGAAAAACGACCAACAATGATGTATTGCAATTAACATTCATAGATAAGTTTGTTTAGAATATAATTTTATGGTAGACAATGATCAAACTGAAACATACATTTCAAGATAAATGTAAGATTTTATAAAATGTAAAAAAAAATCTCTAGATTTTTTATTTAACCACTGAATATATAAATACCTCATCGACATCAATTGGGACAAAGATCCATAATGCAGGGAAAGATTTTTTTCTGCCAATAGTATTGTTTCACAGACACAAAATGTATGTCCTTGACTCGCCAGCTTCAGTGCAGATCTGTTTTCTATTGAATCTTTGTGCTGCATAATGAAAATTAGTCACACAACAATTACTGCATTCTAAATTCCTATTGCAAAGCTGCAAAAAATGATGATCCTCTGTTTCAAAACTTTGCATTTCATTTCACTTAAACAAAAAAAGAACAGTAAGGAGTTTAAGCTCAGTGGTAGACATCTCAACTTCTTTGAGTGTTGGCGGCATCCGATTCCATATTATTGTTCTATGTTATATTTCTAAAATAAGTTGGTCAGTGATAACATTGCAAATCTTTTCTTTGTATTTTTGTCAGTTGAATACAGGTTCAAGTAAATGAACAAAGTTTGTGTTTAGATCTAGCTTAGCCTTCCAACAAACTAATTTCAAATTAAATGACCATAATATTTTACGACATGCAGCAGTCATAAAGAAATGTCATACCAAAAAATATATTATTACATACCGGAAAATGTTATTAAAAAACAATAAAATAGTATGTACGAGATTTGTATTCCCGCCGGTTAATTCGAATATATAAATAGCTGCTGTTGTCGGAAGCGTTATGCGGATAATAACTAGTTCTGTTAGTCACCTGGTTTCAGCAATGATGATGAAACGTAAGCGGCATACCAACTGGCACACTACACACCCAGAGTGGTTTTATAATGTGAGGCCTGCTCTGGACGCTCCTCTCTCAAACTGGCCGGATCAGCTGTGGCTGTTTATATGAGAAAATTGTTGTTTGAAGGCAGGATAACTTTACTACATCAGATTAAAGATGATGAAGGCTTACTTTTATTTCATAAGCTATGGTCAACTATTCTACTACAGCATCTCTTCTAAACACCATTGTTGCACAACCAGAAAGTGTTTCTGTCCAGGCCATGAATCAGAAGTGAGCACTCAACAAAACAGCTAGCCAACAACCACACCACGTTTTTCTCCCATTTTCAAAGAATGGAGAATTGAGTCTGACATGTTAATTTCTTCTCATTTTAATCTGTGTGAAATTTATTTTTCCTGAATAATGTGGAAAATTATTACATGCATAATGGCAGACCTTTCCTAGTCATCATATTTTTTTTACATTCACATTTACACTTTTCACCAGATGCCTTCATCCAAAGTGACTAACAAAACAGTTACAATATACAGTCTGAGCAATGAGAGTTAAGGGCTTTGCTCAAGGCCCAAACAGAAGCAACTTAGCAGTAGTGAGTTTTAAACTGGTGTTCTTCAGATTAATGGTCATGTACAGTTGTGGCCAGAGGTTTTGAGAATGGCACTTTTGGCATTTTGGTTTTCACGAAGTTTGCTGCCTCAGTTTTTCTGACTGCATTTTATATTAATTGTAGATTGTGAGGTGTGATCAGATGAATTTTAATTAATTGTATTGCAATTAAAAGTCATTCCCTGCAATAAAAATGACCTTATCACAAAAATGTATTCCAGCCACTGCATTTCAACCCTACACAATGGTCTGCTAACATATTTTCAGTAATGATCTAAGGAGGAAAGACAGCTGATTTCACTCTGTCATGCTGAACAGAAGAGCAGACTGGTTGCTTTAAAATGGTAATGGTGCCTTTAAGTTTCTTCAGTTAACCATGGTTACCTCCAAAGAAACATGTACAGTCAGTATTGCATTGCATCAAAAGGGTTTCACAATCAAAAACATTGTAGCTTCTAAGATCAACCAATCAACCAAATGCAGCTACAAGATCATGTCACCACCACAAAGGCTTTTGGAGGATGGCCTAGTGTCAAAAAGAGCAGCAAAGAAGCCATTTCTCCCCAAGAAATAAACATTAAGAATAGACTAATGTTTTGGAGGAAGTATAGGGATTGGACTGCAAAGGACTTAGTTATTTTTCATCATTTTTAATAACGATGGTTTTTCAAGGATGATGAAGCACCATGTCAGAAGACAAACGTGATAATTAAGTTGCTCTGTAAATAAACCCTTTACATTTTAGGTCCATGGCCAGGAAACGCCTCAAAAAAGGAGGGTTGACAAACAAACACTTCAAACGCTGATTAAGCAAAACTGAGACAAATATCTCAGAGACAAACTTCTGACAAATGGTTCTAAAAAACTGAGGCGGCAAACATTTTTTTGCCATTCTAAAAACTTTTGGCCACGACTGTACCCCAACCATTAGGTTACGGCTGGTTGTTTTTTTTTAATTAATAATGGTGACATAATAATGTTTATTTAGTACCTATAATGGATTGTTTGCTAGCAACATTGTGTAAAATCTACATTCTGAATGCTGAACTAGTTCATATTGTTTTAGTTTAGTTAGTCATCTTACTGTTTTACATTGCCGCCTCATTCCCCCAATATAAAACCGGAGGACTGAAGTCTTTTATATTTTAAAGGGACTATAGAAAAAAAGTTTTTTGGTTAACGATTAATTATTTAGTATTTACAGTAAGTTATAACCTAAGATTAAACAAATTCATTGCTAATTTCACTACATAATATTCCAAAATGCAGATGTCACTGACTGGAATAGACTGGACTTGTGTTGCACGCTCTCTAATACTGCAGCATCTCAATATGGTGACCTAATTCACAGGTTTAAGTCTTAAGTTTGTGTCTGGCCTGGCTAGATGCCTAAAAGACCCAACTGGCCATGTAAGAGAAAGGGAAGGCCAGGTAGAAAATAAACTAATTGCCAGTGCCACAGCAACTTCTGTCTGATCCAGGAACAGGCACAATACAGAGGCTTCGTCCCTGTATGGGATAAAACATTCTGTAAGAATTCTGCCTAGCCTATAGCCTTCTTCGATCAGCAGGGTGTCATGCGAATGGTACCATTCACCAGAAATCATAGGATAATGGAAAATATCCAAATTTAGAACAATTCCAAAAGGAGAAAAAATACAATACACTATAGTAACCACCCACATGCATTTCCTGTAATCAAAAACACAAAACGATCAAGTCCTTAATACAAATTACTTTTCACAAACCTGTGGACAGAACTAACACACTCGCAATGAGCAAAACTGTGAACAAATCATACACACATTATACCTGATAACCTGTAATAACAAAACGGTAGTATCCTGCAATCCAAACACACAGGAGATACGAATCAAAAATTAAGTAAGCATGTGCTATAAAAATGTAAAAACTTTTGGAGGCAATAACTGTAACTAAACAATTCCCATTATGGTTCTTTAAAAAGTTTCTGGCAAAAGACACACTTCTAGTTTTGACACACTTCCTTTTATGTCTCGCCATGGCATATTTTTAACATAAGAATTTAACTATTAACACTTTCAAGCGACTCAGATGTGAACCAAATTGTGAATTGTACTGCTTCAATTATGAGCCCTTGAGCTCCTAAACAGATGACAGTAAGTTCCAAATGCATGGGCATTTTATGTCACCTGCTTCTACAACAGCTTCTACTATTCTGGGAAAATTGGTCACATCATTTTGGAGTGTCATTATTAGGTGAACTAGCATAGTGTCTGGTCTGGAAAGACTCTCCAGGTGCTTGTCTCCAAATGATACAATGATGTATGAGCTAAGGCATTTAGGTTGCTTTACAACACTGAGGCATCATCCATCAACAAATTAATACAACACAGGATGTGAATGAGAGGGAGATGACATCCAGCATGTCAAAAAACTAGTGATAACAGAAAGGCCTACCAAGCATTTCAGGTGACAAAATAAAGTTTGGGAATTATCAGACAATACAACTCTCATTGCACAATACAGCTCAAATACCAACACAACACCAAGACCAGTCAGTAACTTATCATGGTCAAGTTCAAGATTTCGAGATTTATACAAGCTTTGTAGCTCTTAACACCATTAAAAGACCAATATCCACAACTGACTAAGAGAAACCACTACTGACCAAGACATATACAAGACATTTTATGACTAAAACAAAGAAAATGTAGAAAAAATGTACAGAACATGCCACAGACCACAAAATAAGCCATCCAAGTGTAATATGCAATCTGCAATGAAAAAAATATATATAAGGTTTATGTTTAGCATAATTTATTTGTGTAACATTAAATGATTCAAGATTACTGGTTAATTTTCTTGATGACGGTGGCTAAGTGTGTAGCACTGTCGCCTCACAGCAAAAAGGTGCTGGGTTCGATCCCCAGGTGGCGCGGTTCGAGTCCTTTCTGTGTGAAGTTCTCCAATTATCCGTGTGGGTTATCTCCGGTGCTCCAGTTTTCTCCCACAGTCCAAAAACAAGTGAGATGACTGCATTTGATATAACCTGTATACTGATAAAACTTCCCAATAAACAAAATAAACAAACAATGGTGCTAGTGTAACATCTTTCAAGTTTGCTGAGTTTAAAAAGAAAAACATAGTTCTAGACAAACTATTAGGAGCAGGGCACTTTACTGGCTTGTTCAATTGAGTTGCAGCACCGAGAGATGATCAGGTTATGCTGTGTATTGTAGCTTCCATTTTTCAATCAGTTCATGAGTGTAATGTAATAATTGCTGTGAAATGTTGCACTTTTATTTAAAATACATTTTGAAAAATAAGATTTGTGAAATTAAACACATTTTCCAGTAAAATTTAGTTGGGCACTATTAAACGTTGCTTGTAAACATTTCTTCAGGTATTTGTATATGGTACAATTTCTTAAGAAGGCAAGAAGTTACTTGGATGTCTTCCTTAGTGGTGCAAGTGTCAGACTGCCTCTTTGCTTATTTTTGGGTTTGTTCCACTTACCTTATTCAGTCCTTCTCAAACTAACTTTCTTAAAACAGGTTGAGAATGTGAATGCCCCTTTTAATTACTGGGATAAGACTGACACACATAGGGGTAAGAGATGTATTAAGGGGGGCGTGGTTGCACAATTTTGGTATGGAGGAACTCCAGTGGCCCACACAGAGCCAAAACGCTGAATGGGTACAAATAAATTGGAGTGTGTAACCCTCTGTCACCAACTAATTGTGTGGTGTGAGACCCCTTATAGGTGATTGCATTGTGTGCATTCCTCTGTGATCCCAAATAAACAACTGTCGGCAACAATTTCTAGTTTGCTCTTGTGCAGTGTATTTTTATTTGTTTGTGTGCACTAGGCTTGAGATGACAGGTGCATCTTTTTTGGTTTAAATGGAACGATGCTTGGTGACATTATTGCCATTAGGAGATTCATACAACAGACAACTTCAGTTGCTTTGGGTTTTGGAAGTTTGAGGTGTTGTGTCAAATCTTTCTGAACATTTGGAGGCATACATGGAGGCATACATGACATGAAGGTTGGAAATGTACAAAAAAGTGTTAACAAAAAAAGGAAATATGAAACATTAAAATTACAGCAGCATTTTAAAGCTTATATGCTCCAGTAGTTCTTAAAAGTCATAAATGTAGGCTATACATGCTGCATTGGCTCATCAGATCAACCCAATGGTAAAGTGTCACACCACATCATGTAATATCTTTATCTAATAGCCATATATGGTTAGGATTAGGTAATCCACATTTAACCATTTATTTATTCATGTTCAGCAGATAAAACTCCTTCACAACAGGGAGATGTTAACACAGCTTGAATGGGCTTTGCATGGGTGACAGTGTGTTTTAATTACATTTAGAAGAGCGAGTGATAGCAATCAGCAGAATAATAGTTAACCACATCCGTAACAGTGTGGGTTATAATGTTTGATATGAATATAGTTATAATGGCTTTTCACTGTTATGACACCTACAAGCCACTTTAAGATGCTTATATGTAATGGCAGATCACTTCAGCATTAAAAAGTCATCTTAATTCTGGTCCCAATAAAAATGCAGAGCCAGTAAAACCACATGGGCCCTCAAAATGTCTGTACCTTAAGAAACAAGAGATTTGTATAAGTTACAAATTGTATAATATATTATACTTTATTGTTTTCAAGAATTGTTCACTGTACCCAAAACCTAATATTAAATATATTAATTTATAAAACACTATTCCTAAACTATTACATATAGTGTAAGGAAATGTGTTACGACAGATAAGAAGTTATATCTTCTTTCCCTTCCTGACACAACCCTCCTTATTTATCCGGTCTTAGGATCAGCACTACGATGCACTGGTATATGCATCCTAGTTAGCACCTATAGGACAATTCAGTGTAATTAACCTACCTGAATGTATATATTTGGACAATGGGAGGAAACCCACACAAACGGAGGCAGAACATGCAATGTCTACACAGAAAGGACCCGAGCCGCCCTGTCTGGGAATCAAATCCAGGACCTGCTGTAAGGCAACAGTGCTACCCACCGAGCCACTGTGTTGCTCCAAACAATATAAAATGAAATAAAAAATATTTTAATGGTATCTTTGTTATTAGTAATATTTTTCCACAAAAGAGAACTATATAATACATGGTACATAGATTACAACAGTCAAGCTAATTATAGAAAAAGCCACAATATGATCCAAAAAGAAAAGTATCCAACAAGTACTACTACTACCTACTAGTAATAGGACAAGTATGCTGCAAAACAGATCGCAGACTGCTCTTAACGCTAATTGATTAGTAGGTTCTGCAAGAATTGTTTGTCCAGTGCTGGCTGAATGCAGGTTTATTAGTCACAAAAAAAGCATAAAAATGATTCATTGTTCTGCTCCTGTTTTGTCTGTCAGCTCGTACAATGTTTTATAAAGCTTGCTTAATATTCATGGTTATTTGTGCTTCTAGTATTTTAGAACAAAATTTCTGAATTCTGCTATCAAGATAACCCAAGATCAGCATTTGAATGCTGTTCTTTTAGGTTTCTCCTTAAAATGGATTTTTTACGACGGCTCTCATTTGCCAAATTAGCCCATTTGGGTGTAGGACCTTGAGTACGACACCTTTCACATAAACTCTTAATTAGATTGCATTTTCACATCAGGTTATTATATACATCCAGAGTGCAGGCTACTCGCCATGCTTCCATCCAACCCCCTCTCCTCAACACACACCAGTGCTTGAGTCAGAAACCAAATATCATTGTATGGATTTAATGTTTGGTTTGAACAGGCCATGTCATGCGACGATGTTATATCTGGGAGGGGATGGTAAACTAAGCCTGTATGAGAGGAAGTAAAATGATCCATCCATCTCGTTAAACATCCATGTTGATCCGTGATGTGGGTGTGAACAGCAGAATGCGATTATTCAAAGCCTTTTTGTATACTACGAGTAAACCTGTACATATTTATGACAATAATTATACCTTTCTATTTCCCAACATTACTCTTTTTGTCCATTTATGCCATTTGTATAATTATAAAGATGAAACATAAAGATGTGTAATACAAATGCACAAACACTGTGATATATGTTCCATGATAATAAATTGTGAATTATTAAATTGTGATCGTTCTGCACTTATTCAAAGCAATCCAGTATTGTTGTCTGAATATTAGCCTCACTTTGATTTACTTTTATAATACACTATAAAGAGCAAACGTTATAATGATCTGGTTGGTTCCAGTGTAATCATATTATTGCTATCCTATGCATGCACTATACATTACGCTAATAAATATTGAAAAAACGCATTCTGAAAAAATTAAATACTTTTTAAAGCATCCCTTTTTTTAAGCATGTCCTATTGCATCTGCATCATATTGTTGAATGCATGCCAACACTAAGACCAGCACTGTTTGCTACTACATGTGAAATATCATTTGCAAACTACCACGGGTTTATTATTCCAGCAGAACCAAGTCATAAGGACTGAAGGTGTACTAATATACAAAAAAATAGCTCACCTCTGCAAAGAACGCATCCATCCTTCTCCCACCCTAGAGGCCGCCGCGTCGATCCGGGTCTCACCCAATAAATCACACTGATGCTCGAGTACCAGATGGAGAGAAAGACAGACGAAGATCACCGGTTAATGCCCGGCACGCAGAGCTGAGAAGCAAAAATCATCCACACTGTATTTTGACTTGCAGCTCAACAATCTCCAGGCCAAAATAAAGACGGTTACCTTCCCTTTCCTTCCTCTCCCCCCTCAGACAGCCGCCTTCCTCCGGTGTCCTCGGCAGAATCAAAGAGGGGCGGTACGTCAAAGCCAGCCTCCCCCTTAAAACCTGCTCAGCACCCAACACCACCGGCGATATGCGCACGCAGGATCTTTTAATGTTGCCTTTTCATGTTCATTTAACCAAAAGCATAGAAATCATAACATGCATGTAGCTTGATGTACATTGTGTATGAACATGTATTAAACGTGCGTATACAGTACATATGCAGTTATCATCTGCGCATGCTCAGCAGTAGCGTTGCTATGGTAGCACTGCTGCGCTGTTAAAATATCCGGTTTTAAAAGTACTACATGGAAAATGAGTATCAAATTTACAGTTTATTATCAATACGTAATTTATTCTACATTTTATTGAATGGTTTTTCAATTTGGGTCAGCCATGGATTTGAATGCTGTGGGTAGCATTGTTAGCTGTGGAGTTTGCATGTTCTCTCTGTGTCTTCATGGGTTTACTCTGGGGGCTCCGGTTTCCTCACACAGTCCAACAACATGCAGTCAGGGTAATTGGATATACAGATATCGTCCATGATTGTGTTTAACATTTAACTTGTAAACTGATGAAACTTGTGTAATGAATAACTACTGTCCTTCTGTCATGAATGTAACCAAAGTGTAAAACAAGATCCCAATAAAAAATTCAATCCCAATCCCCAAATCCCTATAAGCTAATAAACAAACAAACTAAAGTCTTAAATGCAAAAAAGCCCCTGATGCAACAGTATATAAAGAAGGAAAACACAAACATGGGCTGCTTGTAAAGCTTTCTTAAACATAACATTAATATAAAATCACAGACAACATTTTACAGAAAGTGTATTTAACAACTTAATATTGCAGCTCAATATACATGGATAATGAATAATGTGTAAGACTATACAAGACACACAAGTTAAAACTGCAGCAGTACAATTTTTCAGATGAATTCAGATGTTACCCTTGCAGGTTTCTTAAAAGAAGAGAAGGTTC
>JAYDZG010000043.1:19548618-19563389 GCA_034509265.1 Microcambeva bendego
ACTTAAATAAATATTTGGGAAAAAAATTGTTTACCAAAAACAATATTTATTTATTTACATTTATTTGTAAGTGCCCAAATGAAGTGCACCAGTGCAGAGTCTGAATTCCTCAGGAAGGTTATGTCAGGAAGGGCATAAAGGGGAACCACAAGGTAAGACACAATGATAAAAAATAGAGACCAGAGGAATTGTACATGTAACTAATGTGCTTTAAGAATGTGCTTTAAGCATGGCCTAAAATACGGTGTGTATCTAAAAATTCTTGATGGAAAGTGTATCTACCTCATGATTCAGAGGTAATGTCAGTCTTAACACTTTCTTTGTCCATCAGTTGTGGGTAGAGTTGTGAGCTATCAATCAAAACATTTAGAGCTTATATGTTAGGTTCTTGAGGAAGGCCCTTAACCATCTTCACTCATTCAACATTCATTTTTCTATAAAGTTATTCACCAATCACCACAAACAAAGTACTACATGTTATTAAAGGCCTTGTCAGATGTGTAGAGCTCCAAGTAGAAGTGAATGTCCAACAAACTCATTCCTTGAGGACACATCGTGCTATGATAATGAATCATATCCCTATAAATTTTAAGTGACCTTTAGTGATAAATGTCTTAAACTAAAGACTTGACATTTAGTGCAGCTGGAATATCACAGCCATTTCAATCTAGTAAAGCAAATACATTTCATTTGATTTATTTACTTCCCCAAGAAACATATAACCCTTTCATAAAACCCTTTCTGCATCCTTCAGATTTCTGTAAAACAAAAAATCTTCTATTTTGCTTCCAGCCATTAGCATGACAACATTGATTGTAAAAGTGTCAGTAGGGTGTATCATGCATTCCTGGATAAGCTAGTGGGCAACGGGTAAGTGAGAGGAAGAGTAATGCCCCTAGAGGAATAACAGAGACCGGAAATGTATATGCATGTGTCTATGGTTTCCTGCAACTAGCACAGGCTCAATTTAATTAAATCCCCCCCAAAGGAATGACCTCATATGTGGTTCCTGGAGCCTAAAAAGAGGATCTCCATTTTCCCAGAGAGGACAGCCTGATTTACCTCGGTAACAATACGATCTATTAGGTTTGATGGGGGTTAGAAATGAATGTAAAACAATGTTTGCACAGTACAGCCAGTCAGATTGTAACCAACCACAGAACACTAAATTTTTTATCTCACCCATTTTATCTCATACTTATCTGATTAGATATCTGTTACAGTCTACTTAGAGTTGACTATAAAGCCCTAAACACTAATAATTTTACTTTTTCTCAAATTGTTATGGCAAAAGCAAAAACACACACACCAAAAACAACTGACAGAGCATGTTTATTGGTAAGTATTTATTCATTTCTGTATTCATTTGGGTAAATGAGTTTATAGACTTCATGAAGCAGTGCAAACATAAATGCAAATCCTGAGCCAAATAATGTAATGCTTTAAATAATTATAGGAAGGGGACTGGATTATAGAAAGGGGGACTAACAAACAATCAGAGAACATGACATGCAGCTCAAATCCCCAGACATTTTTGTGTCTACATAGTTTTTTTTTGCAGTATATACATGTGTTGAAGAATTACTGCAGAATGACAAAATAAAGCAAAAAATAATCAGTGTATGATTGTTTGAGACATTTGGGTAACAAAAGAAAGTAGCGCTTTGTCATGTTTCAAATTATTGCTGAGTTTTTTTAGTCCTATCCATGCATAAACACGAAAACACTGTGTTAGATCTAATCAGTCATGAACATGAGCACCCTCGTATGCATTACAAACCCACAAATTAATCCATTAAACTAATAAAAGGCCATCTGTTTCCAGCCATAGTAGAATGAAATGAATATTCACTTGCAACCTTTATAATCCAGTTTAATATGTTTAAAACTGAGCAAACAATTATCAGAGAAACACAATTAACTACAAGTGCACAGCTGGAAAATTAAAAAAAGTAGTTCATCAAATTTGATATACACATTACTACAGAACAGTACAAAAAGACATACAAACGATCATAGTTTCACTTACTATTAGCAACTCTAGAGCACATTAACTACTAAACAATAACAACTGAACTAATTATCTTTAATAAGCATCTTCCCTAATTGGCAAATTTTAATTAAGGTTGCATTGAAATAATATATTATCCATAACACTGCCAATTTATACTTGAACTTGTCAAGCAATTTTACAAGTACCTTACTTGTTTTCTTTAAGTTTGTTGACTCTGTGGGTGGCCTGTCTGCAGTCGAGATCTGTGTATCATGAAGAGGAAAATGTGACAATGGCATTCACAGCAGCTTAAACCTCTAAACGGTTAATTAATAGAAATGTTATGAAATACATGGATAATTGCTTTTACAAGTTTACAAGTCTGCTTCTTCTTTCGTTTGCTCCCATGTGGATTGGGATTTGTTGACACTACAATGCACCTGGGGGTCGAACCCAACACCATATTGCTAAGTTAAAAGATAACATGCTTGGCTACAAGTATGTTTATCCGTGACCTTGTTGGACACCTATTCAAAGTTTGTGTCCTTTTGGTTAAATGAGTTTTCAGGAAGCCATGATGTTTGTGCAGTTGTGAGTAGATTTTAAAGGTATTGTTTAATTGGTATATGCTTAATAAAAGGTATTGTTTAATTGGTATATGCTCAATATAAGTTAGATACGTGTTAGTGGTCTTCAAACACCTCAAACTTTAAAACAAGGTAACCAACTTAAACCACCGTCTCAGACCCTTTTAGTAGGGAATTGTGTGTAATTGATTCAGTCTGCTAAACATTAAAACGTCTAATCGATGAAAACTATTTGCAATATTGCAAAACATTCACGTGTAAATGAGCGCTAAGGTAAAGACCGCCCTGGCCCTTTTATTTGCTCCTTCTCAGCTTGTATTTGGTCTCACGGGATTGGTCAGAGCTCAACGAAAGGGTGAGGTAGGTAGGTAGCTGCTGAAAGTGATTTGACTCCTGAGTCGACTCAGATTTTGAATTTGTGCGTTTAACGATCTTTTCAAACTAAAACACCGTGTAACGAGATTAATAACCCCTAGTCATCAGTTAACATATGGATACATTCATTATGATATATTTTTCTATATATCTCTTTTTATTTAAATTTAACTATTTATCCATTTCATGCATTCCTTAATTCCATAGGTCATGATTACCGTTCAGCGGTAATAATAATAATATTAATAATAATAATAATAATAATAATAATAATAATAATAATAATAATAATAATAACATTATTATTATTCTTATTACTATTTTTACTGTTGTTGTTGTTGTTGTTATCAAATGAACTTGACAGCAAAGTTTTGGAGTTCCCTTTTAAGAACGGCCTGAATTTGAGAGTCGGTTCTTTTAGGTCTCGACTCTGAGCTCTAGCTGTCAGAAATGAAACCAAAATAACACGATACGACCCTAATTCAGACACGATAAGGAAAGTGAATATTCAACTAACTGAGAAGCGGGGCAACTACCAAGTGACTTTATCTGAAGGATGTGAGATATTTAAAAATAATACATAACGTCAATTTTTAATATTCGGTACGTCTGCAGCGTTTGTTAGCTTAGCTTTCTTTAGCATTGCTGAGTGTGAGATGGTCCACAACAGTGGCGTCGTCACTATTTGCAAATAACATGCAGGGTTATTTCTGTTATGAAGAACAAACCTTCTTTCTAGAAGCTGAAAGTGACTTTTCGTTTTTCGTCTAAAGCCGACCTGTTATACTTTTCGGAAATGAAAAGGATGGAAACGAAAATTAAACGTTGGTATTTATGTTGCACGTTTATGAAGGTAAGAGTTTGATCTCACTATGTGTGTGTTTTTGGGGATAGGTATTGCTTTACCATGTGTACAGTAAAATAGAATAATTGGTACTTTAGCCTCCAGGATTATAGATTACGTAATATAGGTTTTAGGCAGGCCACTGTTTCGCAATGAGTAAGTCTGTGACTCCCACATCTGATGAACTCTTATAACGTTGCTGTTTTAATCTGCTCTCAGAAAAAGCTTTGATAAGAAACACACGGTTTCATAATCACTAAATATATAACCAAAGCATTGATATTATACCTTAAATATAGGGTCTGAAAAATGCAGTCACTTCCTGGCATGTAACAAACATTGTACGTTGCAACATAATATGTTATCATATGCAATAATACTAATTTGTTTGATCTGTTTTAAATATAAATAAGGGTTTTTTTCTGGTTTGATTAGGGTTGGTTTTACTTTTGAGGCTGTGGAGTCTCTTTCTGATGGTAGATACCTTCACATATTCAATGTCCCATCATTAAATTGTAGGCTTCTTTACTTGTGGTCTTGGTCTGAACTTGTTAGGACGGCCTGATCTGGCCATGTTGGCAGTCGTTTAATTAAATGATTTTCCATACAGTGCTTTGAAAAAGTATTTCTTCTTTATTATGATAAAATAGCTATCAAAACCAACCTTATAATGGTTGTGCCACAAATGACAATAACAACTGCAATCAAGCATTGTTGATAACTGGCAATACGTCTTTCACATCTATGTGGAGGATTTTTGGCCCATTCTTCTTTGCAGAAGTTTCATTCAGCCACAGTGGAGGGTTTTCGAGCATAAACGGCATGTTTAAGGCCACGCGACAGCATCTCAATCGGATTAAAGTCCGGACTTTGATTAGGCCAACCCAAAACCTTCATTGTGTTTTTTTTCTGCCATTCAGCTTGACTTGGTAAGGAACTTTTCGATCATTGTCCTGCTGCAGAACAAAACTGATGGCCAGACATTCACCTTCAGGATTTTTTTGCTAGAGAGCAGAATTCAGGGTTCTATCAATTACAGCAAGTCGTCCACAGGTCCTGAAGCAGCAAACCAGCCCCATCATCATGTTTGACTGTCACTATGAAGTTCTTTTTCTGAAATTCTGTATTAGTTTTACACCAGATGGATCAGGACACACACCTTCCAAAAGGTCCTATATTTGTCTCGTCAATCCACAGAATATGTTCCCCAAATGTCTTGGGGATTTTCAAGGTGGTTTTTTGCCAAGTGTGAGGCCTTTGTGTTCTTTTTGGTCAGCAGTGGTTTTCGTCTTCCAACTCTACCACGAATACCATTTTTGCCTGGTCTCTTTTTTATTGTAGAATCATGAACACTGACCTTAACTGAAGCAAGTGGCACTGTGCAAAAACATATGACCTCTGTGAGGGCCAAATACATTTGCACAGCACTGTAAGGCTTGTTATACATCTCTCAGTACTGTTGAAATGAAACTTAAATGTTCAAAAAGACCACGGTTTTCATGGGGTGTCGTAACGTTTTACTATGACTGTTTTCAGCGCCTTTAAGAGAGTCTTTTCTTGATGGCCTCAGATACACAAAAATCTGAATTTGACTGTAGCACACAGTTTGACTTTGAAAATAAATCCATGTTCTACTATTTTTTTTAGTTAAGTCTATAGGCAGAATGATGTGTGCGTAGCAGCAGAGAACAGCATGGCCCACTTCGATACAGAGTACCAGCGTCTGGAGGCGTCCTACAGTGACTCGCCTCCAGGAGAGGAGAATCTGTTGGTGCATGTACCTGAGGGTTCAAAATGTAAGCACAACAGTCACTTACCTAATCTCAATGGAACAATGTTATACTGTACCTTCAGTTTCATAATAAACTGCTGTCAGGGCTCTAGAGTGGTACCTGATTTTTCGCCATTCGAGGAAAAAAACACCAAAGTCTTCCTGTGGCTCAACAACAAACACATGTTAGTCCTATATCACAGTCTAAACCAAGTGTGGTGTATTCTCAAAGCAATTAGTACTCTACTACACCCGCAAACTACACTAATCATGCTTGGCGGTGTTATACCATCATTTTCTTTGACTGTGCATTTTAAACATATTTATAATGTATGACGATTTACGAACTTACTAAAAAGTTTATATACAACTTAAATCCATTAATAAAACCAACAAACAGCATACTTGACAGCGTTATCTTCAAATAGGAGCTT
Source organism: Microcambeva bendego (assembly GCA_034509265.1). Taxonomy (NCBI): domain Eukaryota; kingdom Metazoa; phylum Chordata; class Actinopteri; order Siluriformes; family Trichomycteridae; genus Microcambeva; species Microcambeva bendego. The sequence goes on from JAYDZG010000043.1 coordinate 19,554,623, forward strand.
AAAAAAGGCCAGTGGATGTAATATAGCACTTTTCTTATGTGAATGCATTTAAAGCTAAAACTGTCCTTTTAAGAGTCAATGTATACATCTCTTTTTTTGACAGTTTTTAGACTTGTGGCATCAGCATCATTCATGCTTTAGTCTCTCCAATCAAATAAGCTCATAGTGTCGGAGAAGCTCGCCCAAAGTGATTGACACCTTTCGCTCTTATTTGATGCTATTGTTTGTAGGAAAAGCTATCGGTTACCCCTATTATCAATGTTGTATTGATATATAGAGGGAGTCATAATTGTATAATGTCAAAATTGTGAATGTAGAATAGAATATATAGAATTTTGCTTCAAACATAGAACGGTATGTTGACCAGATTTGTTTGTTAAGCACTTATAAGTCGGTATTGCCTGTATGGACAGCAATTTAAGCGAACCTGTAAACTGTGGTGTTTAAATACCAGTGCAACTTGCAAAAAGTCTAGCGCCTTGGCTGTGCTCTCTTATTATTTGTAGTATTATTAGAATTGATTTCTTTTTTTACAGCTCACTGGCATCACATAGAAAACCTGGATCTCTTTTTCCACCGAATATCCTTTTTGCACTTTGGAGTAAAATCTTATACTGTGACTGTTTAATAATGCTTTAAGATTTTCTCTTAAAGCACTTAAGTTTTAGCTCAGCATCAGTAAGACTTTCCTTAACTGTTTTCACGTCTATAATCTCCACCAGAAGAATGGATTTACTTCCATGCTTTTGGGGGAAATCTTTGAGCTTGTGTAAGTAAAGTCTGGGCATATCGAATATAAAAGGTCCACCACATCCTTTTCCTTTCTTTTGAAAGGATATACACACATATGTGATGTTACTGTGATGGTGAATATGCTTTGTAAACTGTGATTGTCAATTTTATTGCAGGCAGTTGGTTTTTGTGGTCACGTTTACAGTATTTCTGGCCAACTGTGTTGACTATGACATCCTTTTTGCAAACAAATTTTTCAATCACACTGACTCTTCTAAAGTGACTCTTCCTGATGCCTTGCTTCCGGTGGACGTCTGTCGTTCTCGGTGAGTCCTGTTCCTTTGCGTTTTGTTTATTTAAAGGGTTGTTACTGTAATCATAATGTCATTTTTTATACTTTTTCCTGTTGAATTACACCTACAACTGAATGAGAAATTACCTATTTTATGATATACTTACTTTGAATTTGTATGATCCACTACACATGCACATTAAAATGCAGTAAATGGACACTAAAATGCATCAGGTGTGGTCCTGGTTAACGCCCAGCCTTGTTGATGTTTGTTCAAAAGCTACTGCATTGGGATTTAAAAGAAATAGTTATGCAAGTTATCTGAAACATTAGCATAGAAAAGAGACAATAAACAACTTTAATTGGGTTTGTATATAAGGGTTAAGGGCCTTGCTCAAGGGCCCAACAGTGGCAAAACATGTTCAGTAACCACTAAGCTACAGTTGCTTACCTTTTTTGCACCACAAACCGGTTTCATAACTTTATTATGGGAGGAAATTTGCCATTATATTATATATATACAAATGTGTATATAAAATGGACATCTCTGTATGATAAACATGTTCTTTTTGGTTGGCACCCTAGGATCCGTGACAATATCTTGGTTATGTTCATTCTTGTGATATCTGGAGTGTTCTGGCTCCACCGCTTGGTAAAATTCATCTACAATGTCTGCTGCTACTGGGAGATCAGATCATTTTACATCAGTGCTTTAAAATTGTCAATGGTGAGTTTGCCAAGCCTGTCATTTAGGAGGATTTGTATCTATGTAGTGTTTTCACAATATGAAACTTTGTTTTAACATATCACTTTGTCAATGTGTTTGTTTGTGATTGAATATCTTTGCCAATCGATATTGAACCTTACACTTGTTTTAGTAGAAGTAAGACATTCTTTCTTTCCTGTATTGATTAAAGGGATGCTGGCCAATTTAGAGTGTCTGAAGGCTTCCATATATGGACACAGGCAATTAAAGTTTTTGTGACCTTTTTTGTTTGCAGGCGGACATTCCTTATTTTACCTGGCAGGAGGTGCAGGCACGAATTATCGAGATCCAAAAAGAGCATCAGATCTGCATTCACAAAAAAGAACTGACTGAATTAGACATTTACCACCGCATCCTGCGTTTTAAGAACTACATGGTAGCCATGGTGAACAAATCCCTCTTGCCCATCCGTTTCCATTTGCCTTTGCTGTCGGACTGCGTTTTTTACACCCGCGGCCTCAAGTACAACTTTGAGCTGATCTTTTTCTGGGGTCCTGGCTCCCTCTTCGAGAATGAATGGAGTCTCAAATCCGAATACAAGCGTGGAGGTAATCGTCTGGAGCTGGCAGATCGTCTGAGCTCGAGGATATTATGGATTGGCCTCGCGAACCTGCTCTTATGCCCCGTCATTCTAATCTGGCAGATTCTGTACGCATTCTTCAGCTACACAGAGGTGATCAAGCGCGAGCCAGGCAGTCTGGGGGCGCGCTGCTGGTCTCTTTATGGCCGCTGTTACTTGCGTCACTTTAATGAGCTTGACCATGAGCTTATGTCACGGCTTAGCAAGGGCTACAAGGCGTCATCCAAGTATATGAACTGCTTCATGTCACCCCTGCTCACGGTGGTGGCCAAGAATGTAGCTTTTTTTGCTGGCTCTTTATTAGCTGTGCTTATTGCATTGACCATCTACGATGAAGACGTCTTAGCTGTGGAGCACGTTCTGAGCAGTATCACACTCCTGGGGGTTTGCATTACAGTCTGCAGGTATGTACAATAGAAACATACTATGTTGTCACTGGTAAGGAGTTTTTCTCGCTGCTTTGTAACCTTTTTTAACCGTGTTTCTGCAGGTCATTCATTCCTGACAAACACATGGTGTTTTGCCCCGAACAGCTGCTTAAAGTTATCCTAGCACACATTCACTACATGCCGGACCACTGGCAAGGCAATGCCCATCGCTATGAGACCAGAGACGAGTTTTCTCAACTCTTTCAATATAAAGCAGTAAGCAGTGTCGCACTGACACGCCAGTGCTTATGACTGACCTGATGCTGTTCAGGCTGACTGAGATATATGGACATGGACGCTCTTTCTTATTGCTTGTGCAGGTGTTTATTCTAGAGGAGCTGCTCAGCCCCGTCATCACTCCATTCATTCTGATTTTCTCTTTACGTCGCAAATCTCTGGAGATCATCGACTTCTTCCGGAATTTCACCGTTGAGGTGGTGGGAGTGGGCGACACCTGCTCTTTTGCACAGATGGACGTCCGTCAACACGGACACCCAGCCGTGAGTTAAAACTGGCGTTTACGTCTTTAGCCATCCAACATGAATCCGCATAAGGTTTAAGAGGATGCAGAGTGTGTGTTTCGTATTGATCGGTCTAATCGCTGTGCATTTCAGTGGATGTCTGCCGGGAAAACCGAAGCCTCGATCTACCAGCAGGCCGAGGATGGGAAGACCGAGCTGTCCCTTATGCACTTCGCTATCACTAATCCACAATGGCAGCCACCGCGAGAGAGCACTCATTTTATCAGCCAGCTAAAAGACAAAGTGCACCGTGAAGCCAATGCAGGACAACATGGGAATATACCAGAGAATCACGCCTTCACCCAGTCTTTACAGTCTGAGTCTGAGGTACGCCCGGCAGTGGAAAATCCTGCTGTACAAATACTTGGAACTGGAATAGTGGAACGGTATAAAAATACCTTATATTGGAACCACCTCAGATGGAAATGGATGTGATAATTGATTCTTAGATATGACATCATTGGCATACATCTATAACTATACTTGCTACATGTATTGACGTCATACTTTTCACATGACGTATAACAAAACTGGTTTCCATTTGATGTGCCTCTGAGCAGCAAACCTGAAATAATAAACACTATCGATAGTACTGACTCACCATATTCATGATTCGCTCAGCAGTTTTGCATTACCGGCAATTCAGAAAAGAAAACTTGTGATGTTTAAGTGAGCCTTACCTGTACTTTCAATTCTAGCCTAGAAGTCTCGTCGCGAACCCCTTGGCTGGCCCGCCGTCCCTGGCCTCAATCCACCTGGGTCGAGACGGTTCCATAATCAATCACTTATCGATGAGAATGAGCGAGGGTGCATCAGCTCTGCGCTCTCTCTCTCCTCTCAGCTCTAGCCTGCATCTTCGAGCCAGTTACCCATCCACCAGGCTGCCCCGACCGGAGCACCCTGCGGTGATGGCAGGCAGAGCCATGGCAGGCTCAGGGTATGTATATATTATTTATGTAAACTTTCTGAATTGTTCTGAGAAACATATGCAAAATGTCACATTCCAATCAGTTCACATAGAGGCGATGTAAGCAGCATTATTATTTTTATGCTTTGTGTTTTGGGACTCCCAAAGCTGACTGCATCAAGGTTATGCTTTCAAACAAGTGGAACTGTTAGAAGCTCAATTAAGCTTACGCATTAGCATAAGGGAGCATACATGAGAAGGGACAAAATCGTGAGGCGCAGCACATCAAAGTGCAACGATATAGATTGTATGAAATAACCGTTAAATGCAATGAAAGTGTCTATTTGTATGGTTTGCTATATTTTCCTCACTGTTTCACTTTTAAACTTGTGTTATAACTTGCAGTGCTAGCAAATTTTTAGAATTCGCTTTTCCAAAAGAGTCTAAAATGCTAAACCTTTGTTAATTATTAAGCACTCTTCACTGTCGGGATTTCTCAGTGGTCGTTTCAGTACAAAATGTCGATAGCCACTTTTGGTCACGTTAAGCAGCACGGCAAGTGGAAAAATTACCAGTTCATCCTGGAACAATAGCATGGTGCAAGCTAAACAGCTCCGCTACACTCCATAGGAATCAATGTGACCACCAGCACCACAGCAGTTTAGCTTATGCCACTTATGTGAATGCAACCTAAGATCTGTATTAAACAGATTACATATCAGTAAAGTAGAAACTAAAAGTCTTGCAGTAATTACACATTAATTAATTTGTTATTTTATTGGATGTGTAACATGATTAACACGGCAAAAGTAAGGAAGTGTCATTAAAGCTTTGTATCTGATATATTAGCACTGATGCTCGCACCGTCAGTTCTGGCAGCAGTGCTTGGGAGGGTCAGCTAACCAGCCTGGTCCTGTCAGAGTACGCCTCCACAGAGATGAGCATCCATGCCCTCTACATGCATGAGGTAACGTAATCATGCTGGCATTAAAATTATTTTAGACAAAACCTCTCTGCTCATTCGAAACTCTGAAACGGCGCTTCCTCTTTGTTTCTGACTCAGATGCACAAGCAGCAGTCTCGTGGTGAGATCTCACGCCACACATGGCACAGACAGGAAAGCGATGAGAGCAGTGAAGATGTTCATGACGACACAGAGGCGACGCGCAACATGCCCCGCTCTAACACCTTCCCCTGCAATACTACTCCCAACCAGCAAGGGGCCACACTCCACGGCAGCATGCAGCGCCAGTACGGCGGAACTACAGGTAACTAGTTCATAACATTTTCATTTGTATTAACATTTAAACTGCTAATACAAGAACATCTTAAACAGGAATTCCACTATAAGACACAATTAAGTCTTTCGGAATCGTAGTGGTTATCTTCCTGGTGTGACTTTTTTCAAACATAATAAGAATGTATTAAACTTGTCACAGACACCTAGGGACAAAGGTTCAAACCTAGGTTTCCAGCACCCATGTTGCTTTGGAATGTAATCTAGTGTAAATGTTAGTAATGCCGTTTAAACTCTGTTACATTGCAGCACCCACCAGCTCAGCTCTTAATAGTTTCTTGCACAGGGTTGCTTGGCTTATTCTCTGTGAAAGTGTGAAGAGTTTGGCAGCCAAGGGGGAACTGTTGTGTGAATTTGCTGCTCCTTCAGTATGCGAGATGTTAGTTGAAGTGGTTTAGGGATGCAATATGGTCCAGGCATGTCCGCCTAGGCAGAGACCCCCAGGGTAGACTCAGGATCCACTGGATGCATTATATACCTCAGCTGAACCTCCAATGATACACAAAGAAAAACTGAGATCTGTGACTCGGATAGAGAAGTTGCCATGTTGCCATACCATTCTCATCAGGAAGGGCACATATGGCCTAGTGGTTTCCTGGACTAGTAATCAGTAGGTCACTGGATCAAGCTTTACTACTGTCGGGTTGTCACTGTTGGGCCCTTGAGCAAAGCTTAACTTTTCATAGCTCATATTGTATACTGCCCAAATACTGTAAGTCGCTTTGGCTAAATGCAAAATGTAAATATGAGGGGGATATAAACTGAACTGAAGCACCGATTAACCAGTTTTTTGGGTTGATATTAATATAATTATTATTGTGCATAGATTCCCTAAGTGGGGGCCATCGGGTTCAGAGAATGTCACGGATGCCAATGGGTGGTTGGGCAGAGGCGCCTGTACCAGAGGAGGCTTCTGAAGATGAACTACCACCACATGTTCATAAGGTAAAACTTTCTAGATGATTTAAGGTTACACTTTATATTTGGTTCTGTTGCTTAATTTTTGCTTATTCTGTGTCCTTGCTATATTGCTTAAAGCACTCTGTACTTTTAATTATAGGTGACATAATCTTCCAGCTGCAAGGACCTTTGAAGGACTTGGAAGAAGAATACTATATTTTAAAAAAACTAATAATATTTATTTAATCTCAGACAGCACTGAAGTTCAAACTGCTTGTTATCACGCAACATCAACATATTACATTTAAACAGATTTTTTATATGCATTTTTCATTTTGAATTTGTAATTATTATAGTAATGCATTAAGTAAGAAAAATCATCACAATGATTACACAGCTACATCTACAGTACCATATTTTGAGATACAACTGACATTGTGGGGTTTCTTTTAATTGTTTTAGCTTGGTGACGGGAGCACCTTGATTGTTTTAGGGTCCTTAGGGGCTCAAAGCGGACCCTATCTTGAACCACTCCTGAGAACGTCGAGTTCAGTTCATTTGTGGTTCATTTCATGGTCCATTTGATTTGCGCATTGTAAAAACAAAGCAAAAATAAGCAACAGGTAAATAATTTTACACCAGTATGAAAAGTGGGTCTTTGAAACACTTGATCTGTCAAAAAGCCGGACTCTGACCCAAACATTAGTTGTGGTGTGAGATCACATCAGTGCCAAAGAGGACCCGAAAGATACATCAGTCCTCTTTTAGGTTTACTAACAACACGAACACAAAAGCATTAAGGTCAGTTGTAGTTGCATTTGTTTCATTTACACAACAGATGTCAAAATTGCACTAATGTGCCTAATACTTGGCAACCAAACCTGAAAAATGAGATACTACAGAAATAAAGATTTTAACATTAAAAACTGAATAAAGATAATTATAAGCAATTTAAATGAAACAATAAAATGATCCATAAAGTTTTCTTTTAGTGCAGATTCTAAATGTATAGCTGCATGGTGCTGCGAGATCCTGGACCCTGACGTGCATGTTATTCATCTCCCTGTTTGCACATTTGAAAAAAGAATGCACTTTAGGCTTTTTTTACCCAAAGGCTTTTTCTCATTTCATCTTTACGAATGTTTCATACACGTCTTATATTGTTTTTGTGACTAGTGGGATATTTTAATCCAGTCAAAAACAGTAACAACAAGAGCTAAAGCATAGGTGTACAATATAATAGAATATTCTTGTTTTTATATGGTTTCTTTTTTATAGTGCTTGTCTGGCACATTTTACATATTCGTGTCCTCGATTAAAAACCATCACAATGTTGTTTTATGTATAATAATGTGTAAAGAACCAGCTGACATCGAGTGTGCTTTCAGAGAATATCACCAAAGTTCAGTAGCTGCATGATCTGATCTCTCTACCACTGTACACGTTGAATTATTTTATTACCAGGTAGGATAAAGAAAGAGGTTTCTGATGTATTCTAAATGCTCAGTGACATTGTGACGTAATGTAAATTTTGTACAGCTGTAAAGTCATCGGTTGTTTAATAATGTGCACACAAAGTGAGCCTTGTGTAATTATATAATTGATTTGCATACACTCCACAAATATTAAACCATTAAGTCCAGTTCTTTTATTTGAGCTGTATTTGGGTTTGACATTAAAATGTGCAAATGTGGTAAGACTACCAGCTATTTACATCTGGATCTAATACGCAGTTCAGAAGATAAAACCTTTTGTCTGAACCCACCCAATTTTACTTGTGAGCAACAGTATTGGAACATCTAAACAGGAAATAGCTCAGTTTGGAGAGTGTTGGACTGAAGATGTTAAGGTTCCTGGTTCGATGCTGGGTTTTTGCAGCAGGATCGCTTTTAAGGCAGCCATGGTCTGGTGGTTAGAGAACCGGGCTTGTGATTGGAAGGTTCAATTCCCAGAGCAAACAGGTAATGACTCAAGTGCCCTTGAGGAAGGCACCCAACCCCTTACTGCGCCCTGGGCGCCGTGGCTAGGGCTGCCCACCGCATGTGTGTGTAAATGTGTTTCACTACACAGATTGGGTTCAAAATGAGAACAAATTCGTCTGCACAGTGGTGAAAAGAGTATTCTAAATTCTAAATAAAAATCTAATATTTAGTTGCAAACTTTTTGCTTATAATATCTGCATCAAACCTGTGACCCACTGACATCACTAAACTATTACCTTTTTATGCTCTTCCAGCCTTTCACTGCAACCTCTTTCAGTTGGTGTTCGTTTTAGGGATTTACTTCTCTTTAGGAGGTAACATGCAAAACCTTCCACTTCATACCCCTGATAAAGTTGTTTTGC
>JAYDZG010000043.1:19626044-19636301 GCA_034509265.1 Microcambeva bendego
GGACTAAGGAATTCACCACTGTTTCTGGCAACCAAGACATACTTCCACAACAAACATTGTTGAAAAGCTTGAACTGAAAGCTTGAACTGAAATGTCAAACTGGTTGTCTGCAAAAAGCCTGAACTTACCTTCTCAGCGATTTAGAGTAAGTAATTGGAACTGGAATAAGTTGCTGTAATGACACATCAAATGGTTGACCAAATGACTCGTCTAAAATTAAGACTCCTGGAAAAGGTACATTAATTTATATATAATTTGCAATTAATTCCACAATTATGGACTTTAAACATACATATAAAAGTATCAAAAGTCCCAAAAGTATGAAATTAAAAGTGAAAATGATTCTATTTTGTATTTTTCTCAAACATAATGGAATTTTTAATTACAAATTGTTTTATCTTTATAAAGAATTGTCTGATACAATGTAAAATCTTTACTAATGGCAGCCAACAATATAATAATATGTAAAAACAATTATAGATTTTAAAGGAGAAATACTGTCATGTCACAATTATACCACCCCTACATAATATTACTGATCTTAAAAGCTACGTCTAGACTAAGCTTGGGCTACTTCAAATTATTAATGACTAAAATAAACAATGATTAAAGTTGTTAAATGATGACAATTGTTAGAGCAATGACAAACAAGTGTATATGATAACTTCTGACGTGTCTGTTTTTGTTTCTATTATTTACTTTTCTGTTACACTTGATTTGACATTCATGTGTTTAATGTGTTTGAGTTAAGATTGCTAAGCAATTGATTTTTTTCATAATAGAAACTGGAGAATGAGCGAGAAGGCCATAATGAAAGAGCTGGTTCAGCATTTTCTATAAGTAAAGTAATATTTAAGTTCTAAATTGAATTTATTCCACACAGAACACTCACAGTAACATTATATGTGGAGATTTTTTGTGGAGTATGTGGATGTGGAGTAATAATCAAATCTGAAATTACAAAACCTTTACTACTGCAAATAGTGCAATATTTCTCTTTTAAATTAATATTCAACAAATTATTTTCTTTCTTACATTTTTTATTATTCCCATTTCCTCAGAAAGCTGTGATGGGCAGACTTATGCATTGCATAGTGCATTGAGACATAAGAGAGACTTGCTCCAGAGACTAAAGGTACTCCCAACATCATGTGGTTATAAATACTACCAACACCATTTCTTTTATTAATCACACTTTTATTATTTAGGAACTACGGATACTCATTATTGTATTTCTGCAAGTGTGATACCAGACTTATCTTTCATTACAAGGATTAAACATTTGCTGCAGCCTCCTTTCGCACTCAATCTTAAAACTCTCTCTTTTTCCTATTCCACCTGCTAATTGAATAAATAAATTTTGTTTTAAAGATTTTCTTTAAAAACATAATGTCCTGATGTTTCTCTGTGTGTCTGAGACAGGAGCAGCACATGTTAGAAGAATTAGCACGACCACAGACATGGGGTGGCACTCACAGACACTATCAATATGAGTCCTTTCCCCCACCTGTTCGACCGGCACCCCCTGTTTACATCTATCAGTCTCCTCATCCCTCTCCAGCTGCTCCACAACCTTCTATCCCACAACCTCCCCAAATCATTCAGCACACTGTAAGAGAATGGCATGTTGCACTGAAACAAAATTATCTGTTCCTGTGTAATACAGTAATTGAATTATTTTTCTTAGTCTTATAATGTTTCCACAGCCACCAGCCACCATAATTATGCCACAGCAGCAGCCACTTATTGCACCCCTCCAACCCACAACCTACAAATCAGGCAGCATCAAAGAAGGTACAAACTGGAAATACAAAGGTATAAAAGGATTTGGGTTTTTTTGTGTCATGTGCTTTATAAGTCTGATTCCCATTTGGCTTAGATTGGCAAATATATATTTTTTAAAAATAATTAGATCATGTAAAATTTGGCTTGACTTTGATGTGATTGTACAATATAAATGATATTCATTGTAAATATTTGTATACATTAGCATATTTTGCTGAATCATACAAAATCATAGAACTTGCTTTGAGACTGAGTATGACAAATGCAGTAACAAAAGCAAAGAAAAAAGCAAAAAAAAAACAAAATACATCACTTTTCTACATAGGGGGCCATATACTATAATACTAAAATACTAAAGGTCAAATACTAAAAGATAAAATACTAAAATCTAAATTTGATTTGCTTTTTAGACATGGTTGAGCTAATGCTCATGCAAAATGCTCAGATGCACCAGATCATTATGCACAACATGATGCTGAAGGCACTTCCTCCAATGGCCACTGGGACTGCCTCAAGTCCTCCATTAGGCCAGGTGACTTAACAATGCTTAATAATGTGTAAGACGTTTTCTTAACGTTTGATTTCAATTCATGTAAGTTGAATACATTTATAATAGTATGTAATGACTGTGGTGTTCATCAGAACAACATGAAAGCCAGGGGAAGCGCCATTCATCATCACCACTATGGGTCTCTTCCACTTCCACCCATTGGTTATTCTGCATGGCCATCTATGATGACAGCAGAGAAGGTTGGAACTTACCAGCCATCTACACAGCATGAGAATGGCCCAGTAGCTTTTCCTCCACTTAACACGCAAGTATCAAAAATGCACTTGATTCTGAGGCACTATGCTGTTACTGAACATAACTGAATGAAATGAAAAAGATAAAATATAAGATTACTGCTCATTGTTCCTTTTCTGTCTTCTTACAGACTGTTGACGGACTGAGACCAATATTTCCTTTCAGATTATAAATGCATAATAAAGAACTTTTGACTTATTAATGGCATTTCATTTGTATTTACACTTATTTCATGAAATCAACAATATTCTTTTTTACAACTATTCTTCCTTTAGCCTCACTGAAGAACACAATTATCGTATTGATATTGCCTATAATATAAAAATTGTATTAGTTTTAATAAATACAAAACAGTATATTGAAGTGAAAAAAACATGGGTGCAGGCTGTGGTATGTGCTTGTTCTCACTTGTTAATATACTGTGTAGTTGGATGTATGTTTTAGACGTTAAATTGTATTTTTAATGTAAACTATGTGGTACCTTCTTGAACTAATGTAAAGGCAGCAGGTGTGTGTCTACAACTTATTTGTACAACTGTTGCTTTCAAGTTTCTAAAGGCACAAATCTTTAAAGAAACCCACAATACTACATTACCAAATTTAGAGGTCAGAGTATGTGTGCATTTTACATTTTACATTTGAATATTTTGAGAATCAAACATCCACATAAATGATCACACAGGAAAGTAAAATATTTCCCCAAAATCTATTTACATGTTCATGGACTTAATTCATGGTAAACAAATACATTATAAATAACTTGCAGAGGAAAATTATTATTAGAAGATAAATCTGTTTTAAAACATCCCCCTCTTTAGGCTAAGTAATGTATTGCAAGTACCAGAACATTTGCAGTGACGAGGCTGCAAGACTGTGTTCAACTTTTACCTAAATTGCACTTGTGTGATCTCTGGGGCTCGCATTCCCAATCAGTTAACTGGTGTGCTTGGGATAATTTTAAGGGCATTTCATCTTCTGCATAAGGCAACATGTGTACTAGTACTAAGTCCCTAGTAACTTTAGATGCTCCCTGATATTTCCTTAGGTTATCATTGGCTGAGCCTTTGCAACATTGGCTGCTCTTCAGTCCATTTGCACAGTAGATCCATGCTTCCTTTAACGTCTTTTAAGGTTTGGGTTGTTACTTTATGGCATTTTGGATAATTAATGCTTAGCAGCTTATAATTTGCTTCACTTTACAGTATGTTTCCCATTTACAATTAACTTTTAAATCAAAGTATGCTCTTTGAACAATGTCTGGAACGGCCCAGTATGTCAGAAGGAAATCATCATTCATCACATGAACTCCTTACTGCTAATATTTTGGGCAAGCCCATTTTGATCAATGCTTCAATTACTCAGAACTCAGAGTGGCATGCATGTCCGAATGTTGTTTTTCTTTTCTTTTCTTTAATATATTACTTAGTACTAGTAATTTATTTGATATGTAGAAAAATCCTTTCCACTAAAAACAGTGAATTGTCAGATTCGTGTTGTATGGCTGCTGTACATTATGTGCATACATTACTGACCAGTGAGTGGGACAAACCCACTAAATGCAATTATACATTAGATTGATCTTTCAATACATAGTATGGCATAGATACTTGGAAGATATACTACTCAGTGAGCTTGAAGTGCCCACTAGATGCAGTATTGCACATCAAAACTTTGGGTGTCCAGGTTACAACAACAGAAGACCACATCAGGCAGGAACATTTAAGAGATGTGTGGCAAATTTCTTCTTACTATGCAAGACTGGTTAACTAAGTTACTCTAGCTTTTCTGTTTGTATGAACCAGTATAGTAATTCTTTGTCAGATCTCTCCCATCAATAACACATTTCCTCAAGGCATTTTCAACATTCTAATGAGAAAACATAACACATAATTGATCTTGATCCATATGTATGGGGCCTGTCGCCTCACAGCAAGAACTGTCGCCTCACAGCAAGAAGGTCCTGGTTTCGATCCCAAGGTGGGACAGTCCAGGTCTTTTCTGTGTGGACTTTGCACGTTCTTCCCGTGTCTGCGTGGGTTTACTCTGGGTGCTCCGGTTTCTCCCACAGTCCCAAAACATGCAGTCAGGTTAATTGAAGAGACAAAATTTCCCATGACTGTGTTTAATATAAAACTTGTAAAAAGTTTAACCTTGAGTAATGAATATCCATGTGTCTGTCATGAATGTAATGAAAAGTGCAAAACATGATATTAAAATGGGTATTTTTGCAATAGGGTGTTTAAATTCAACATCTTATTTAAATGTTTTGTTTAGAAAATAACATAAATGAAAAGCGTTAAAATCAGCACTGGGAAGTTTTACAGTAGAATCATAAAATGGCCAAATTACCAGAAACGTTTATAGTAGAAAATTTTGCTATGAATGTTCAGAGCACATTTTTCTGGGTTAGACTGGATTTAAAACAAACAGTTAAAAGAGTTGGTTTAATTTTAGTATATTTAAATGTACATTTACAGTATTTCCAAGAAACAGTTATCCGAAGCACAGAGTTTATAGCTACTTTTAATTGCGAAAAGGTTCAATTTTGTCTGTGGTTGCCAGTCTTATTTCATTTCCCCCTTTTACAAAGCCACTCGAAAATGTTGTAGTAGAACGCAGTTAAACGCGTTTGAGAGTAAATCTCAAATTGCATGCTGTCGGACTAGAAAGTATGTAAATTAGTGCACTTACTGGGCATATTTTAGACACACTATATAGTGCAAACTATACTGTTTAAGACGAATCCTAATAATACACGTCACGACGTTTCTTCTTTGCGTGTGTTCGTCGAACACCGTGTTGACCAATAGGAATAGAGAAACATTTTTTCTTTTGGTTCCGTGGGCCGGAGTGTGCAGCGCGTGCTAGCTTATTGGCACCGCGAAATTCATCGCGTATTATAAATATAGCATTTTAACAAGGTGAATTAAATGTGTACATTTGCAAATAATGTTCTGTTTTTCTTTCTACGGTTCTACGTGAAAACAATGACGTGTTCGGTGTTGTAGTAAAGAAGTTGCTATCAAGCTAACATGCTAACTGTAGAAATGATAGGCTGTTACGCTAAGCTGGCAGCTAATGGTATTTGTAATGTTGAATTATGGGAGAACCAGAGCTGGGTGTGGTACTGTGTCAGGAGAAAGCATGGCGCTCACAAATGATACAAAAAAGTGGGGTTAAATTTAACCAGCTTTCTGGTTTAATGCCAGCCTGGTCACCCTATACCCCCTATCTGACTACTGGTGCTGCTATTTTGGGCGTCATGGACCAACTGTAGTGACAGCCAGTCAGTTCCATTCTACTATTCACACACGGTCTGATTATGTGACATTTTTGCACATGAATGTTATGTTAACAGTGTTGACATATTTCAGTCATGGCTCCTAAAAAGGTTTGTCCATAGTCTGAAGTGATTCTGTGTATGTAGCTGTGTCATGCCTTACCAGAAAGTCAATAGTATGTGTTTCTCTTACAGATGCCTCCAAAGAAGGGAGGAGATGGACCAAAGCCTCTGCCTCTTATCGGACGATTCGGTACATCGCTCAAAATAGGAATAGTTGGATTACCTAATGTGGGGTAGGCTTCATTTTAGTGTGGCATGTTTCATCTTTATATGACATTTATGGTCAGATTTGATCTTTAACCAAATTTATCTTGTGCCAACCATTGTGGACAGTAAGCGTGAATTGGTTAAATCATATGGCCGACATATATCTGTTGTAGTGCTTTTACATCACCTTATTTTCAAAGTTCTTAGTCCAAAGTGTCTTTTGGTTCATGTACAGAGTAGCTTTGTAACCCTGGACCTAAAGCTAAATGCAAATAGTCGGTAGAATAAGGCTCAATTTGCATTAATTACTTCTCTGGTGAACTGAACATTCATTTAAAATGCACTGTGAGCACAAGGGATCGAACCCAGGACCTTCTCGCTGTGAGGTGACAGGGCTACCTGTATGTCAGCTGTCTCCTGACTTTTTATATTACGTGCATTTACTTTGGGATTTACTGTATAATATCTGTCATTTCATCGAGCACTTTGCAGACGCTGCATAACATGTACGGAGTAGCCCAGTTGCCTTTGGGCTAATGTTTTATGTCTTTGGAATTTTAGTAAGTCGACCTTTTTCAACGTACTGACGAAGAGCCAGGCGGCAGCAGAGAATTTCCCATTCTGCACCATCGACCCAAATGAGAGTCGTGTACCCATTCCAGATGAGCGCTTCGACTTTCTCTGCCAGTACCACAAGCCTGCCAGGTATATTGGGCTGAGCTGTAATTAACTTGGGCTGATTTATATCTTATATAGGAGTGTGTGTATAAAATTAATGTGTCACATGCCATTTCAATACAAGAAAGTTTTAGTCTTTTTGTATATATGTTTTAGTTTAAACATTTTAATAGGACTACCAGACTATATGGTGTTATACAGTTACACTATATGCTAAGGATGAGTGTGAGATGTGTAGAGATTGGAAGGAGAGTATTTTTTGTTTTGGTTAGTTCACCATTTTAATCTTTTTTACATCAATCTGGCAATCATGTCGAAAGCTTTAATCTTCTTTCTAAATCACTCTCACCATGCAGTAAGGTTCCAGCTTTTCTGAATGTTGTGGACATTGCTGGCCTGGTGAAGGGTGCTCATGCTGGACAGGGCTTGGGCAACGCCTTCCTCTCTCACATCAGTGCCTGTGATGCCATCTTCCATATGACCCGTGAGTCGTCGATTAATCTTTCTGTCTCGTTTCTTATCGAGTCTTCAATGTCACATCAAAATATGAAAAATCATTAACAATATTATTACTAGTTCATAACTAGTTGCAGTTAAGTCAGTAGTGAACTGTTTATTAAAATCGTTAACAAGGCAACCAAAGTCAAATATTAAACCAATCTACTACAGCATTTCTTGACAACATTGTTGTAGTTATTTAGATGATAAATATATTTCTACCCCAATAATTTGACATAATAAACAACATATTAATACTAATCATCATTACTTTTATTCAATCAGCACCTTTCCCATGATTAAAGATGCATGTCATTGAGCATCTTATAAACTTAACAGCACTGCTTTAAGGTTTATACACTGCTTCTATTATGCATCAGTATAACCAATAAACATCCACCTACGCTTGCCAAACAAAGTGTAAATGCACATATTCCTAATTAGGTCGCAATAGGGTCGCAACCAGGTTCACAGACTATTTAAAGCAAACTGACATAAACATATTACGTTATGTCGTCATGGCAATTGGATTTTAATTGAATTGAATTCACCGATATAAATTCTGAATTTGTACAAACACGCAGGAGCATTCGAAGATGAAGATATCATCCACGTAGAAGGGTGTGTGGACCCGGTCCGGGACATCGAGATCATTCACGAGGAGCTCAGGATGAAAGATGAGGAGATGATTGGTCCAATGATAGACAAGCTAGAGAAAACAGCTGTTAGAGGTGGAGACAAGAAACTCAAACCTGAATATGTGAGCGAACTACATATCCCTGTTTGCTTGCTACTTGAGAACTACAAGTCATGTTACTGGTTTCTTTTTTTTGCCTTCTTTCATAAACAGGACATCATGTGCAAAATTAAGTCGTGGGTGGTCGATGACAAGAAACACGTCCGCTACCATGAGTGGAATGATAAAGAGGTAACGTTTGTTGCACAGTAAGCTACAATGATCAAGGCGTATGGTTTCTTTGCAGACACTGGACACACATTTGTAAAGTAGTAGGTGGTGCACGATTTTAGGATTTAGGATCTATGTCAGCTTGGGTTGGACCAGTTCTAACTTACCACTAACTGAAAGTAAATTAATCGATGGATCAGTGCTCTGCATAGGACTGCCACAGGCTCTTCTGGGTAAACAGTTTCCAAATAAGGGCTTGGGACCAGCACTGCGAAGTGCACTTCCTGATGGCCTGGCTGTTTTGGCCACCACCACCTCAGACAATCATGTCTGTGCAGATGCCTAACTGACTCCTAGCACCACTCTGGATCATCGGCTCTCAGGGTTAGAGTTTACATCAAATAAGAGATTTCGGGATATCTCAAGGATGACAGTATATATACAGCCAACTAAAAACACTACAAGATTATCAGTTTCTTTATTTTTACAATTTATTTATACATATCGAATTAGGACAGAATAAAATAATGCTGGTCAAACACACACTGTAAAACTGGAGAAACTGATCATCTTGATGTGCGCTCCATGGCTGTAGATGCATTATATAGTTAGTATCTGGGTGGTTACTGGTATAACATGCTTTTATAAGACATGTCACCATTTGACCTTTCCACACCATTTCCAAACTTCTCTGTATAGAGGTGCATGCGTTTGATTTAATATTTGAAAATTGACTAAATATAAAACATGCACAGTTCATATTCATGCAATCATTTGGATGAATGTGTGTATTGAAAATGTGTTTAAATGCACACTTCTTGGGCACTAAAGATATAAATAAGTTACAAAAATGCATAAGCATCATTCTAACTGAATATCTATATTATACTTATTTTCACCAAAACCGATGAGGGTGGGAGGAGTGCCAATTGGTTGTGAGTCCGCTTATAGTCCGGAATTAGCGCCATTTGATTTCCACCTTTTTGGACCTCTTAAATAAGCTTTATAGGGAAGAAGATTTTTATATGATATTGTAAAAGCAGCGGTGCATCAGTGGCTACTCACTCAACCAAAAATATTTCTTGCTGACAGCATTAAAATGGTACGGCACTGGGAAATACATCACGAAGGAAGGTGACTAGGTAGATAAGTGATGTTTAAAATGTAATGTTTTAAATTGCATAGCTTACCGTAGTTTAAAAAGACAGCAGTCTGAGAATGTAAATCTTATCCACGAGTCCTGGGTGGTGGATCAAGTCGAGTGAGAAGAGCAGTGTTTTTTTTGGCTAGTAGGCTTTTATTATACACATTAGCGGTAGTTTGGGATTGATGTATTTTTAGCTTTGTAGGTGAGCACCAGTGTTTAAAACCTGCTTACATATTCCCTGTTTTAAATCTTTCTCCACAGATTGAGGTGTTAAACAAATATCTGTTCCTGACATCCAAGCCTATGATCTATCTGGTGAATCTCTCAGAGAAAGATTACATCAGGAAAAAGAACAAATGGTAAGTGTTCCATTCTCTAACAGCATCACACCGTAGTCACACTGAATCGTAGTGAAGCACATTATAGTGATTCTGTATCGAGTTTAAAATGTGTAATAGCTACTCTACGATCATTTCAACTCCTCTGACTTTAATTTGTAAACTGCAGGCTGGTGAAGATTAAGGAGTGGGTAGACGCTCACGATCCCGGTGCGCTGGTCATCCCCTTCAGCGGTTGCTTTGAGAGCAAGTACCAGGAAATGGATGATGAGGAAAAACAGAAATATTGCGATGAAAGTAAATCCCAGAGGTCAGAGTTTGCTTTTTCATCATATTTTCATATTACAATTGATTGAGACAACTTAAAGCTTAAACTGGGGCTTCAATGTTATCTTGGAACTGATGCAGTAACATTATTTTGGTATGGCCGTGGTTATTTATTTATTTTTTTGAAAAGGTGCCTGAGGAATCACTGTCTGATTCATTTGTTAGTTTCATCCTATTGGAAGCAGGGACACTATTGATAAAGTGGCCATGTGACCAAGATCG
>JAYDZG010000043.1:19692239-19703883 GCA_034509265.1 Microcambeva bendego
TGCTGCTGACTTACTAGAGATAGTTTCCAAAGGAACACAGCCAAGACAGGTATTCTGAAAAACCACTTATGACCCATGTGTGTATGTGTTTGTAAGTTAGTCCAGTGCTCAAATGTTTCAACTGGTTAACAGTATTTTCTAAAACACTGAAAGCTATATTCCTTTTAGCTTACTTGATACTTTGATTGATGAGTTTTTTTTTTTTTTTTTGGTCTGTGATCAGTTTGCAGGTATATTGTTGTACATGTGTGTAAAGCTAATGTTTGTGTGTGCTGTTGGGTAGGTTACACGACACCTGCTGAAGCTGTTTGATAATGTGGCTGATTTGAAGTTCAGAGATGAGGAAGGGGATGAGGAAGGAGGGGTGGAGGTTGCGTTGGGGATGTACAGCAGAGAGGGAGAGTATGTACCTTTCTCTGAGCCCTGCGCATGTGAGGGACAGGTAACCCCTCCCTTAACACACACAATCATTTTTGTCTGTTAAAAAAGCTTCATTTATGTTGTTTGTTCCCTCTGTCAGGCTGAGTGTTGGTTAGGTAAGCTGGAGCTCTCCATGCGTTCCACAGTGAGACAGGAGATCTCTGAAGCTGTGGCAGCATATGAGGATAAATCACGTGATCAGTGGCTCTTTGACTATCCTGCACAGGTGTGTGTATCAGTGTGAATACTTGGGAATGGAATATGATAGATGATTGTTAAAGTGTGTGTGTATGTGTGTACCAGGTGGCTCTAACATGTAGTCAGATCTGGTGGGCAACAGATGTTGGGATTGCATTTGATCGGGTAGAAGAGGGATTTGAGACTGCACTTAAAGACTACAATAAAAAACAGGTCACTCACTCACTCATGTCCAGTTTTCACCTACCATTTAGTAATTTACTCAATCATTTACTTACTCCTGACATATCATGACCTATTACATCAATAACTCAATCACCCCCCCCCTTCAAAGCGTATTTACTTACACAATTTAGCATAACATGTTATTACTGAGATTATAATTTAGTTGTTTCATTTTTAATTTCAGGTACTACAGCTGAACTCTCTAATAAACATGCTGCTAGGTGAGCTGAGTCCTGGTGACCGTCAAAAGATCATGACTCTGTGCACCATTGATGTTCATGCAAGAGATGTTGTGGCCAAACTAATTTCCCACAAGGTAACCAAACAACATCAGACTTTTTCTCAGTGTGACATGTTTTTTATGCACAGGGTATGTATTTAGTATGTTCTAAAAAAGCATTACCCATAAACTGTATTAGTATACTGCTGTGGGTCAGTGTAATGGTACAGTAAACAAGCCTAATGTAAAAAGGTACAAACCTAATAGTGAAATTGAGAGAAAACAGAATTACTAAATGCTAAAAGTATGTTGTTTTTTAGGTGATGAATGGGCAGGCATTTGCATGGTTGTCTCAGTTACGGCATCGTTGGGATGAAGAGCAGAAACACTGCTACATCAACATTTGTGATGCACAGTTTCAGTTCTCTTATGAATATTTGGGCAACACAAACCGGCTGGTCATAACGCCACTAACTGACCGGTTAGTTTAAATCTATTCTTTTCGGCTTCTTACGTACATTTAGTAATTTTTTTTGTTTCTTCTAAATATCAGAGTTAAAGTCTAGGTACCTAAAATGAGTGTCAGTATAAAAGGGCTTTAATGTGATATCAAAATTAATGTTCATTTCATTTAACATTCATGCTGCTAATTGGGTAAAATTTGCATAAATAACTAAAATTCTCCATGAATAAACTAAACAAAAAATGAAAGGACTTCAATGTCTAACACAATGTGCAAGGTTTTTGGAAGGAACTAATAGTACTGGAAGATTTACCATTTCATTCATCATTAGTTTATGGCAACACTTTGTGCAGATGTTACATAACTCTGACACAGTCTCTTCATCTGACTATGAGTGGTGCCCCTGCTGGTCCTGCTGGAACTGGCAAGACAGAAACTACCAAAGACCTGGGCCGCTCGCTTGGCATCATGGTATATGTATTTAACTGCTCGGAACAGATGGACTACAAAGTAAGAATGTACAGAGTTAAAACATGTACAAGTGCACTTAGCTATTTCTAACCACCAGACTTTGATTGTGTGTGATTTTTTTCTGTCAGTCCATAGGTAACATCTACAAGGGTTTGGCTCAGACAGGAGTGTGGGGCTGCTTTGATGAGTTTAACAGGATCTCAGTGGAAGTTCTGTCTGTGGTTGCTGTGCAGGTCAAAACCATCCAGGATGCCATTCGCAACAAGAAACACAGGTCAGAAAACCACATGTGTAATACAGTATGTGGACAACCGACCATGAGCTGATTGGACCTCCCATTTTAAAACAAACATTGCTGTAATATGAGGTAACAGAAGTAGCAGCCTAGCAAATTATAATCAGTGGTTTGTGATGGCCACTGGAGTTCCTCTAAAAGAAATGGATGAATTTTATATGCCTAAACTCTTAACTCTAAACTCTTAATTTTGAGGAGTGTCAACGTACAATTAGCCATATAATTATGTACGTTTTATTTGATCCTAAACAAATGACTACACAACATTTTTAAATTCAATTTTGTTTTGTTCTAAACAGGTTTTACTTTTTGGGTGAGGAGATTGAGCTTAAGCCGACAGTGGGAATCTTCATTACTCTGAATCCAGGATATGCAGGAAGAGCAGAACTGCCTGAGAACCTTAAAGCTCTCTTTAGGTTTCAGTTTAAAAAATATTTGTAAAACCAACAAACCAACAAAATAAATCAGAGCAATATAAGTAAATGAATAAAGGCATAATTGGGTGAATATTTGTGTGCATCAGGCCTTGTGCGATGGTGATTCCTGACTTTGAATTAATCTGTGAAATCATGCTAGTGGCTGAGGGTTTCATAGATGCTCGTCTACTTGCTCGCAAGTTTATCAGCTTGTACACACTTTGCAAAGAACTGCTTTCCAAACAGGTACCACTTACATTAGTATCTACATTTAATTCATTATATAATTACAAACTTTTGGGGTTTTTTTCTCCAGATTCTTTTAAATGTTTGTATGAATGATTCCTGCAAATGTTTCATTTCTGTTTGTATGCTCTGAACATACAGTCAAAGTTTCTGAATTAGACAAAAAGACTAATTTACTCTTTAAAAATACTTGTCACCTTTATTTAAGTGTAAGTGTTATTTTTTCATGTGGTATAAAGTAAAAAAATGCTATTGGAGAATTATTTGCTCTACAAAGCAAGCTTTATATTGCCATGTGCACAAAGTCTGCAATGCACCAGGTTGAGCAGAAGGATTTTTCACTGCACACCAGTCTGAGTCTGAACTCCTCAGTTTGAATAACAGTATTGCTGGTTGGTTGGATTATTCCCTAGCCACTAGTTTGTACAAACCAGTGCATTGTTGGGGCGCTCCCAAATCTGGATAAATAGGAGGGTTGTGTCAGGAAGGGCATCCGGTGTGAAAACTATGCCAGAAAGTCCAAGTGACTCAAAATAAATGCATTTCAATAAAGATACAGAAAAACAGCAGCAAAATCATTCAAACATTAAGCCTGTGATGGCATGGGAGATTATGTTGACTTTCATTTAATGTTAGATTATTCAAACATTGCCAGATCCACAAGGCAAACATGTCAATGTCGGGTATCGAAAGTCTGGTCAGAATATATGAATGGTTTCATTTCACTAGACTAGAGACTAGAGACAAGTGTGTTGAAAGGATGCTTTTGCAGCCAGTACCAGAGTGGTTCTCTGTGGTTTTTAATAGCATTTTCTTTTCATTTATTATTTCTTTTAATTTTTTTGGCAGGATCACTATGACTGGGGCCTGCGGGCGATAAAATCAGTCCTGGTGGTTGCTGGGTCTCTGAAAAGACAGGAGAGGAATCGCCCAGAGGAACAGGTGTTTAAGAACCTGTAGAGAGCTCTAATAACAGAATATAGTAATGCATTGCTCCTACTGTTCGCAAGTCCTTACCACAGAATGCCAGGCATCCAAGATTAATTGCTTTATCTTAATGCTTTCCTGCATTTAACCTGTTTTTTTGCAACCATCAAGCTGTTTAATATGTTAAATAATGTTTGGAAATGTCTTATGCAGGTGTTGATGAGAGCATTAAGGGATTTTAACCTACCCAAGATTGTAACAAGTGACGTGCCAATATTCCTTGGCTTGATCAGTGATTTGTTTCCCCTGTTGGACATTCCACGTAAAAGAGACCAACAGCTGGAGCAGCATGTTCGTCTGGCAATCAGCGAGCTACGACTGCAGCCTGAGGAAAACTTCATTCTAAAGGTTGGGCTGGGTGTGCTATTTCATTTTTGTCTTGATTACATAAAAAGCACACATGTTAAATGATAATTTTATCCATTAAAGGAAAATCTTTTTTTAATTTAAAACCAATTGCTTTTTCAGCTATTTGAAGGAGTCCAAAAGGTTTTTACAACCAGTAAGCCTCTGAAAGAAATAATAATAAAATCAATATACAGTAATTGATGTATAATGGTTAAGAAAAAGCTAAAAAGCCATCCTAGTATTTAAGACTCCAGTGAAACACAGTAAGAACCAAGACAAACAGTTAGTTACTTTAAATGTGGTCTATAATTGTGTTTCTACCATTTAACTCTTGCCAATTAAGAGGAGCATAAGCAAGTCTCACATTTGTAAAAATACAGTTTGCTTACCCCTAAGCCAGTTTCAAGGTTGACACAGCATTCTATATTAAAATCATAGTACAAAAAGATGAACACAGTGGCAGAAGTGTGACAGTGTGAGAATGCTTTACTGCATCAGGGCCTGGGTGACTTGCCAAACATAATTAACTGCTCTTTACCAATGACCAAAGTTATACCAATGTATGTGTTAATATGTGAAGGCTATGGAAATAATTATATTTTAAAGATTATAATAACGTATCATTTATTGACAGGTGACTCAGTTAGAGGAGCTGCTAGCCGTGAGGCATTCTGTATTTGTGGTTGGTGGAGCTGGAAGTGGGAAAAGCCAGGTGGGAAGCACAAAAGCTCTTAACGATAAACTGATTACATGGTGCACATTGTAAGAAAGCATCAAATATTCAAAATATCCAAAGCTACACAGGAAGTGACATTCCATAATGTATTTAGATTTTGAAGACATTGCATAGGACCTACTCCAACATGAAACTGAAACCTGTGTGGAGTGATATGAACCCTAAAGCAGTGACCACGGACGAGCTGTTTGGATTTCTGCATCCTGCCACGCGGGAGTGGAAAGATGGTAAGAACAAAATTGCCAAAATATCCTGGCACCACCTATAAGACATTATCTCACATATTTCAAAATAAAGCACTCTTCTGAGTAGGTTTTTACCGGACTTTAATGTCACTGGGAATCTGTGCCCATTCAATTTGTAGAGAATTTGTATGGCTGGGCACTGATGTTGATGTTCCAGTTCATTCAAAAGTTTTTTTAGTGGGGCTGAGGTCAAGTATATTTTATATATTTTATATACTTATTTATGACACCTGTAAGCAATTATTGTGGCTCAAACACATGAGTTCAACAATGAAAGCTGGTGTTTAATACTTTTGTCCATACAGTGTGTTTATTGCTGAGGCCTAACTGACTTTAGGTCAAGTATTTTAATTAGGAACTGTCAGCAAATTACATTTTAAGAATGCATTCAATCTATGTGTCCCTAATTATCCGACTAATGTGAAAATGAAACTAAATAATATATACAGATGAGCAGATGGAGGCCATAAAATGCATTAAAATGCTTCTACTTCAAATTTACTACTTCATTTGGCATTGTGGAGGCCATCTGAAAAAGGTAATGAGACCCTGACAGACTCTGACAGCCTGTAACCTGGCCAGCAAGGCAAACATATGCAGCAAAGCAAACCTGGCAAAACAAATTGTGTGTTCCTAGCACAAAATATATGCAGGTAATTTTCCTTATCTGAGACCTGAATTAGAAACAAGCGAAACAACTTCTTGATTTTAGAAACAAATTTGGCAAAAAGTGAACAATCACCAGTTATGAGAAACTATTTGACTCCTATATGCTTGATAGGGTCAGGATGTGTTGGGAACTATTAAGCTTAAGTAACATCACAGAAACTACATGCAGAGGAGTTTAATAACATCTTTGAACTATTAGGAATATGTCCAAAAATAGCTTTACAATGTTTATGTTTTTTGTTTTAGGTCTTTTCTCCTCCACTATGAGAGAATTATCTGCTTCAACCCATGATGGTCCTAAATGGATTGTGCTGGATGGTGATATTGATCCAATGTGGATAGAATCCCTTAACACAGTTATGGATGACAACAAGGTCACTACATACAACTGAGATTTAAATGTCATTTAACTGAAATAAGATGTGATCATGTCATGAAGCTTACCTTGAATCTAATTAATAATATTGATTTGAGATAAACTGCAGCAAAACATAAAATACATTTACTGGATATGAACCGTTATGAACCAATCACATCTGACATGCAAACTGGTGTAAGTCAATGTCTAACAAACTATGTAGCTTTTTCTGTTCAATAAAGCAAGCTTAGGGTCATTTAGCAGCCAAATTGGTATTTGTTAACCATATGTCAGTATGCACACAAAATCTAAGTTATGTAATAATTTACATTATACGACAGTGGTCATGTACCGGCAGTAAGCTTTGTTATTGAAAAGGATGATTTTAGGCATTTCTGACCATTTTGGAAAATTCATCATTGAATAAGGCGAAAGACTGTTTCTTAATCTTACTAAGGACCATTAATTTACATATTTTTTAATGAGCACTGTCATGCTGGCCCTACTGATGTTATTACACTAAAGTCACCAAAAAGTTAATCATAACCAACAAACAAGGCATAATGGAACAACTTCTACCTTATTTATGAAAATATCAGATTTCTAATATAGAGTACGCTGTAACGAGACCTAAGTAAACACTCCAGCTAGCACTTTAAATGAAAAAGCTTTGGGGACAGTATCTTCTGAATAATGTTTCTAAGAATTTCTACAGTTAGAGTGTCATTGATGTAATTAATCATAAAGACCATATTAATCATAACTTTATAACCTTTCTGTTTATAGTTACCTGTATTTGTGTAGTTCTGTATTTTATATTTGTTATGTTACTGTATATGTTATTTGTTTATTTGTGTGTGTGTGTGTGTGTGTGTGTAATTTGTCCAGTAGGTGTTGACTCTGGCCAGTAATGAGCGCATCTCTCTTACCTCCTCCATGCGTCTGTTGTTTGAAATCAGTAACCTGAAGGCAGCAACTCCAGCAACTGTATCCCGAGCTGGCATTCTTAATGTCAACCCACAAGATCTAGGCTGGAACTCGTAAGTAGCCATACCTGTTAGCCATACCTTTTAACCTATTTAATATTCTTCTCCACTCCAAGAGTCTAAGACCTTTAATTGCTCTCACCAATACATCAATCAGCCAAACAATCATCTTAGTTGTCATAGTTAGGTTGGTTATTATGCATTGATTGGTAGTTATTTATAGTACATGTGTTAAATGCAGAAGATATGGGCTGCACACCGATGTGAATGATGTTGATAATGAGTAACTAATGTCAACTACAACCTGATAGCACAGGACTTAAATTTATAAGTGTCGAGTTCAGTGGTGTGTACAGCGGTGGTGGTATTGCCAGCTTTTAGGACCGAGTTTCCCTCGTGTTGCATGTTTCAATCGATTTATTTCATTCAGCTAAATGTGTCTAAATAGAGAAACAAAGAAAAACTTGTGAAGTAGTTGAATGTTCAAATCTGTGAATGGGGTTAAACGAGAAAACTCTCGCTTTACTCTAATCAACCAAGTGCAGCAGACTCAATTTTTCTCCCTCCATACTTTTTAGAATACTCTTTTCATCACTGTGCAGTGAAATTCATCCTGTGCATTGTAACCCAATCCCTTTAGTGAAACACACACACATATACATACTTCACTAGTAAACACTAGGGAGCAGTAGGCACATGTGCCCGAACTGGTGTGCAGCCCTAGCCATGGAACCCGGGGAGCAGTTATAATTTGGGTGCCTTGCTCAAGGGCACTTCAGTTGTGACTTGTCAACTTTGGGAATCGAACCATTTTATTAGTTATAATTAGGATAATGTATTTGAGACTGTGTTGCATATTAAGTACTTTATATATGAAGCTATATATTTAACGTTAGCTAGAGATTTTATGTGAAACTGGAAAATTACATAAATAATTTTAAATCATAGAAAAGACATTGAAAGGTAATTATTTGTTAATGTGTGTATGCAACATGAGAAATATAGAATTCAGGTTATGCAAAACTGTAAATTGTAAAATTGTACCTGAAAACTGTTTAAATTAAATGTTGAATGATATTGAATGCATACTTTGTTTCTTAATGCCTGCAAAGCACCATAAGCTAAAAAGTTAGCAATTGGCCTCTCTAACTTAACCAGTGGCCAATCAGACAGACCCAATTTCACAGCAAACATAGTATTAGTCAGGTGATTCTAATGTTGTGGCTGTTCAATATATATATGTATCACAGATTCCCACTAGATCTTTTTTTTCAGATATGTTACAAGTTGGATTGACAGTCGTCAGGCCCAATCAGAACGAGCAAATCTGACCATCCTTTTTGACAAATATGTTCCCTACTGTTTAGAGCAGGTCAGGTGTAACTTAAAGACCATTACACCTATACCAGAGGCCAGCATGGTGCAGGTAACCACAACAAATGCACACACACAAAAAAACACATATTCACTACTCACAAAAAGTTAGGGAAATTTGGCTTTTGTGGAAATTTCAGGATGAACCTAAAATGCACTCTAACCTTATAAACTTAATGTGACCTTCCCTAAACTTTTGAATGCACATGTCCAATTGTTCAGTGTTTCAGTAGTGTTTGCACAACTTGCTGTTCTCTTACAAGGAGCTTAACTGCAAAGTTCACAATAGGTGTTTGATCCATGAATCGACCAATGCAATTTCCCCCTCCTCAACATGCTGTTCACATTTTGACATCATGAGACCAAGATGACACCTAACACCTGATCCATTCCTCACCAATGGAAGTGGCTGAACTTAGTGTCTTCAGCAGGTTGCCACAGAAATACAAAGAGACTAGAAGAGTCACAGTAAGGCATAGAAGTGGACGTCCTTTAGCCACATCCCACTTCAATGTGAACGGTGTCCTACACTGATGAATACCACACAACTCCAGGCACATTTAAGGGAGGTGAGAGGTACCCAAGTATAACATCAAACCATTCAAAACCATTTCCATCACTGTGGTATGTGTGCTAGATTACTTGCAAGGGTACCTGACCAGACACCAGACACATCTTGCATGGGTCATGGACCATTTATGCTGGACGAGGGACCAGTGGCCCTCACTGACACAAGTCAATTCACGCTGAGCAGAAATATGTTGGAGACATTAAGGAAAGGGCTATGTTTCACCCACTGTTGGCTTTTGGTGGTGGTGTTACAGAGTGGGCAGGTGTGGGCAGATGTGTGTAGTCAATACAGAACTGCCCTACACTTTGTGAATGGTACAGTGGTAAGCCCATACTTTTTGAATAACATAATTAATCCAGTCATTGTGCCTCTGGATGAACAACACAGGCCTAATTTCATGTTCATGGATGACATTGCTCCAGCTCATCGAGGTGACATCATTAGGGAACGGCTGCTGGAGAATGGGGTACCTCAAATGGAATAGCCTGAACTTTCTCAAGACCTGAATATCATAGAAAACATATGGGATCAGCTGAGTCGCCATGTAGAGGCTCGTAACTCTGTACCCCATAACATCAATGACCTGAGGCCCGCCCTTCTGTATGAGACGTCGTTGTTAAGCTGTAATTGATGCTCAAGGTTCACATGGCAAGTTATTGAGACATTGACATTTTTGTTGGGGTAAATCCACCACTGTTGTTGGCTTATGTTTCAATAAAGTATTTGAGATGAAGAAATCACTATTCCATGCTTCTACTTAAATGCCCTACTTTCATGAAGTTTTTACATTTTCCAAAAATTTCAATCGAAAGCCAAATATCCTTAATTTTCTTTGATTAGTGTACTTAATACAGTATTCCATAGAGACATGTGAAGTATAATCAGAGAAGAACAGTTACAAGAATTAATACAATTCTAAGACAGTAATAATTGACATGATCCTTACACATCTGCATACTGCATGCAACTTTCCCACTGTCTTACATCTTTACACTTATATACATAAAGTAAAATGCATTTCTGAAATGTGTGTGTTTGTGTGTATGTATGGTAGACATTGTGTTGCTTGCTGGACTGCCTATTAACTGATGAAAACACACCTGCTGACTCTCCTCGTGAACTTTATGAGATCTACTTTGTTTTTGCCTGTGTTTGGGCGTTTGGAGGTGCCCTCTTTCAGGATCATGTAAGTAATTTCCTCTACAAAATTGACAATTCAGTCATTGCTTGCAATTACAAACAACATTTGGTATTTTTTCAGTTAAATTGGTAACAAAAGGGCACCCTTGTAGCGAAGCAGGTAATTTCACTGGCTCCCTGTGTTTGCACTTCAACTCTGATACTTGGGTGCCCCCCATAGTGGAAGAATTGGCAGGACCTGCAGCAGGTAAAACACGATGTTTGCTCGGCGACTAGTCACCACTTGCCGGCTCAGGAGCCACTCGGCATTTGCTTGGCGATTAAAACCCTGCTCTCAATCAGCATGTGTGAATTACCCAACAACTCATCACGAGTGGCTCAGGGAGTGCTCGGGGACTGAAATAAGATTTTAAAACCACTGAATATCTCAATCGAGTCACCCAACTGGCAGTGAGTGAAGTGTCGAACAACCAATGTGAACGCATGATACGGGTTGAGGGCAAACGCGGGGGTGTAATCAGAATACATTGGCATACAGGTTTTACTGTATTTCTGACCTTTTTGTTCAATACAAAATATATTACCAATGTTGCATTGCAAAAAGAAAATATCTACACAGGTCACAATCCACTTTCGAGATTCATTTATTTTTCCTCGTTACTTGTATGCTTCACGTCAGCACATACTTTGATCGCTCACTACTTGTTAAAATACATTATTGGATGTGGTGTCACTCCTTGTCTGTTCTTTCTTGAGAAGATCGTCTGTGATTTCGCTTGATAATGGATCATGTAATGTGAAAACCCTTGTCCATGATCAGTTGTGCAGTGTGAAAGCAACATTGACTAGAAAGAGTAGTGTATTACACTTACAGTACACTTGGATGGATGGATGGATGGATGGATGGATGGATGGATGGATGGATTTTTCATTTTTCATCCCGGAAACACAACAACACACAAAACAATTTATTAGATACTTCCTTTTTATTGTGCTTTATATCTGCCTCATAGTTAAGAGACTATCGTGGTGAGTTCAGTCGCTGGTGGAATAAGGAAATGCGAGCAGTGAAGTTTCCTTCCCAGGGAACTGTGTTTGATTATTACATTGACCCCAACACTAAGAAATTCACTCCTTGGAGCGAACGCACACCTCTATTTGAGCTGGAGCCTGATGTCCCACTGCAGGTACCCATGATCTGTATGTTAAACAAATGTTAATATGTTTTCATTTACATGTTGGGCATTTACCAGACACAAATCAACTTGCAGGACTG
>JAYDZG010000043.1:19712689-19740765 GCA_034509265.1 Microcambeva bendego
TATATATATATGCTTTGTTTTAGCCTGATGTGAAGGCTTCCATTAGTGAATTTATCTCATATGCGCATACAAGCGTTAATGAGGTGAGTGTAAAGTACCAACAGAATGAGAAGCATTTCAACTACACCACACCCAAAAGCTTCCTGGAGTTTATGAAGCTCTATGGGAATTTGCTAGCATCAAAACGGAGGGAGCTTATACAGAAGATGGAAAGGCTGGAGAATGGTCTGCAGAAGCTGCTCAGCACGGCCTCCCAGGTATAAATCTCATACACTCACTTAAACTAGCGTTAGAAATGTATAAACTAGTTCTACTATGTAATTATTTAGAATTAAGTCTGAAGCACATAGTTTTGTTTCAGAGGATTTTAAATCAAACCTGTTTCATACTACTGTTTGAATGTAAATGCTCTTCCTAAACGTCCTAAATACACCAACCAGGAATAACATTATGACCACTGAAGAGAGAAGTGAATGACACTAATTATTTTTTTTATCACTGCACCTTATAGTGGGTGGGACTTATTTGGCAGCAAGTTAATAGTTTATTCTTAAAGATGTATTAGAAAAAGGAGCAAGTGTAAGGATTTAATTGAAAATGGATAAATTATGATAGCCAAATGTGCGGTCTGCAGTGGTCAGTATCTAAAAAAAAAGTGGTCCAATGGACGAACAGTGGTAAACAGGTGTTATGAATGGCCAAGGCTCATTGATGCACTTTGGGAGTGAAGGCTGACCCATTTGGTCCGATCCAACAGACAAGCTTGAGTCTATGTTTAAGACAATAAGAGTAAAAAATATTTATGTTTATTATTTAAAACACACTAAAAGGATGTGAATTAATTTCAAGTAAGAGTCTGACAACTGGGTTTAAATGGTCTTTTTAAGCAAAGATGAGTTGTGGCTACTCATGTTATGCCAAACTTTGTGAGAGACATTTGTTACTCAGCACAAGATTGAAAAACTTTTATTCTAATATTCTAAAAGGGTTCATAAGAAAGCCATCATGCTGATATTACAATTGCAGCAACATGGGCTCAAGAGTATTTTGGAAAATTGCAAACAAACAAATCAGTTTGTCGCTGCATCTAGAAATATAAAACTTGAGTTCTATGCAGAAACACCACCGTGTTGCTTATACAATTTGTTTTTGCGATCAAATAATGAATATTTGGCAACCCACAATACTCTCAGGTGGAGGATCTAAAGGCCAAGCTAGCTTTGCAGGAGGTGGAGCTGCATCATAGGAACAGTGATACAGAGGCCCTCATTGCTAAAATTGGCCAGCAGACTGAGAAGCTTAACTTAGAGAAAAATGTTGCTGATGCAGAGGAACAAAAGGTGACACACACACACATAAACACACACACACACACACACACACAGTTAATTAGTTTACATCCAAAATTTTGCAACTGGTGGCTAAAGGATTAAAACACAAACATGACAAATAACAAATGACTAAAGGACTAAATAAGAGTAAATTGTATTGATGAGTTGCAAAATGAAAACCATTGCTGACCACAATAACCATACAGAATCTCTTGAGTTTGCCAATAAATATGTAGATGACCTCCTGAATTTTTGGTATAATATTCTGTGGACTGATCAAACATGTTGGTCATGATGTCATTGTCTGGGCCTAAGTTAATGTCTTGACCTACTAAGATGCTGTGGCAAGACATTTAATTCTCATAAACCCTATGTGAATCAGGTTGCAGCGATTCAGGCGGAAGTAACAAAACAGCAGCAAGAGAGTGAGGATGACCTGGCTAAAGCTGAACCGGCTCTGCAGGCAGCCAATGCTGCTCTCAACACTCTCAATAGAGTATGATGTTTATGTTTATTCTTAAGTGACAACTCTTAGGTTTAAACCACATTGAATGTTCTTAATAGTTTCTATTTCATTTTCATCAAATGTTTTATCCTTGTCAGGGTGGTTGTAAGCTTTTACACTGGAAAACTCAGGGCACAAGGCAAGAATACCCTAGACAGGGTGCCAGTATGTTGCAGGGCATCAGTCTGTCGGAACACAGTGTAAAAATATCAGCATTTGTGTAAAAAAAGAAATGTGCAATATGTGCAAAGTTTAAAATACAATATCACTCCATATTGACAAAAATTGCCCGGTTTTATTCTGTAAAAGTTCTGTGAATAATATACATGCATGAAATGTTTACATGGATCTTTTTATAAGAAGCACTAAATACAGTGTGTAAACAAAGCTGGCATATACAGACTGTTTCAAATGATCAATTTTACTATGTAGACTGTAGTTTCAGTCAAGCATTAGGTGTTGGGTATGAATTGAAATGTATAATTAGAAATATAGAAAGTCAAGTTTATTTATTTCTAAAGCACTTTTTACAATAAACAAAATCTAGATTTTGCACCTTATTTTCCTTTACTGACATGAATGAATGAATTCCAGTGTCTGATGCATGATTATTATTATGCATCATTTTGCTTAAGTCTATGGCATCAGTGCATTTTTAGCCTCAAAGTGATTTTAATTTGATTTCAACTGATAATATACATTATTTACTCTGTTTGTATGTTTCTCTATGTGTTTGTAGTTAAATTTGACAGAGCTACGCACCTTCCCAAACCCACCTGTGATCGTGACCAATGTGTTAGCGGCTGTGCTGGTACTGCTGGCTCAGAATGGTCGCATACCTAAAGACCGCAGCTGGAAAGCTGCTAAAGTCATGATGAGCAAAGTAAGCAATACTACACGTGTGAAGGAGACTTAGTCTTTGCATATATATGTGGAAAAATATTCAACCTTGGTTCATTGTGTCAAATTTGCATGGATCACTACACCAACATAATGTTTGTGTGCAGGTGGATGATTTTCTGCAGGCACTGATAAATTTTGACAAGGAGCACATCCCAGATGCTACAGTGCGGGTGTTGAAGGAGGAGTACCTGAGCGATCCAGACTTTAATCCAGAGTTTGTCCGTCTTAAATCCTCAGCTGCAGCTGGCCTGTGTGCCTGGGTTATCAACATCATTCGATTCCATGAGGTAACACGCACATATTGAACTAACCCAATCAAAACAACATAATTTAGGAGTACACTTGAAAAAACCAATATTAAACGATCTTTAAATCCTAATACACACAGTGGCTGAAATTACTTCGTTTTGTTTGATTAATTTATTTTCACTAAATACATAGTGGTTTATAAGTGTGGGGTATTAATTTACCTTTTTGAAAGTAACATCAGAAAACATCACCACATTTACAGTAAACAAGTACATTTATTTTGTTTTTAAAAGAGAAAAACTCTTGTTACTCTTGTTTTAAGTGGTTGCTAATTCGAGTATGCCTTGGGCTCTGCTGCAAATACATTAGTGGGGATTGCTCCTACAGCACCCTGCCTCAGAAATTATTCTTGAAACCTCTTCAACAACACTAGGCATGAATTGCAGGCACTAAATATATTGTATATTATGTGTATTATACTTTTCTATGCATTGTTACCTTATTTTCACTTATCAAATATCTGTGACTGTTTGTTTTAGTCTTGTGCTTCTCTTCTTTCTCTGTGCTGCCCTCTGTAGATGTTCGTAAGTATATGCACTTAAACACATTTGTCAAAAATACCTGAGTACAGTATTTGATAACAAATAGTTTTTCAAATGTAAATGTGTGCTTAGGTGTAAAGCTCAGTTTAATAAATCTCCTTGAGGAACATTTCATCCGAAAAAATTAAATCCTACTAGAACAAATCCCATGCAGCTTTCAAGCAAGTCAAAACAACAATTTACAGAACATAGATTTATTTGGGTTGGAATTTGAGTGACTTAAACATGAAAAGTTAAGATTTTATACTGAATTCAGTATAAAATGGAAGTCAGGATAATAAATATTCCTACATTTAAGTGCTATACGGCATTGTGAGTGTTTAACAGCCTGTTTACTAGAAGCACAGTTGTGCTATTGTGACTGATGCAGTGGCTGTCAGCTTTACACCTCACAATGATGTTTAATGTATGTGTGTAAGCTTCAAAATGCAATAAGATAACTTATTCGGGCAAATACAAACTAAAAGTGTGTGTTTGTACAGGTGTTCTGTGAGGTGGAGATGAAGCGGATGTGTCTCTCTCAGGCCAATGCTGATCTTATTGAAGCAGCAGAGAAATTAGAGATCATCCGAAAAAAACTCACAGTGAGAATCTGTCCATTACTTTCTCATTCTGTCTGTCACGCTAATTACTTGATCACAATATTAGACATTCATAATTGACATTTCAGACCATGAAACAAACAATATTATACAAAGGAAACTTAAGTAAAATTTAACAGGCAGTGTTTATTGGCAAAGTGATTTGTGACATTTATAATATTAATAATAATTCAAAGGTGTTTATTTCCTCTCTCTCTCTCCCTTTCTCTCTCTCTCTGTGTTGTATAGGAGCTAGACAGTAGTTTAGACACTTTGACTGCAGCGTTTGAAAAGGCCACCTCTGAAAAACTACGCTGCCAAGAGGAGGTGAACCATACCAATAAAACCATCCAACTGGCCAACCGCCTGGTCAAGGGCCTAGAGGTGGGCTTTGTGTGTGTGTGTGTGTGTGTGTGTGTGAGTGTGAGTGTGTGTGAGTGTGTGTGTGTGTGTGTGTGTGTGTGTGTGAATTCTGTACTCTGAATATGATGTCTTTGTCTATGCACATTTTCCTTTATAGTTTTTTACGTTTAAGTTTTTTGAGAAAAAAATCTACTCATGACTCTGTTACAGTTTCAATTAACATGGTCTGAGACATTTTGAAAGAGCTTCTTGGCCAGAATAGAAAGGGTTTCAAATATATAGAAATGTCTTTTATTTAAAATGTCAATTACGGCAGACATTAAGGGCTTTAGGTATTGTTTTAGAACTTATAATGCAATTGCAGTAAAATATAAGGCACAATTCTGTATTGCAGTCGGAGAATGTACGCTGGGCACACTCAGTAGCTCAGTACAGGGAGCAGGAAGCCACTCTGTGTGGAGATGTTCTTCTCACTGCAGCATTTATCTCCTATGCTGGTTCATTCTCCAAGAGATACAGACATGAGCTTGTGTATAACCTCTGGATGCCTTATTTACGTACACAAAAGGTGAGTTGGTGTTTACACAAATTTTGGTTTTCACAAAGTTTGCTGCCTCAGTTTTTATGGTGTCATTTAGTATTAAATCTAGATTGGGAAGTGATCAGATAAATTTCAAACAATTGCAAATTCATTCAATCAACCATGTATCAATCACTTCATCAGTACCATCACAACCATCAATAACTTTAAGGAGGGTGGTTTAGTTGTAGTGAATAAGTCAAGCAAGTGTCAGGACCTCTTAAAGAGGATACAGCTATGAGATCATGTCACCACAAGTGCAGAGATTGCTCAGAAATAGCAGAGGGCAGGTGTGAGCGCATCTGAACATTTAGTGAGACAAAGGCTTTTGGAGGATGGTTTAGTGTCAAGAAAAACATAGGGCAGACTGACATTCGGCAGGAAGTTTAGGGACTGGAATGCAGAGGACTACGTTATTTTTTGCCAATGAATCTCCCTTCAGACTGTTTGGAAACATCTGGAAACATCATTGTGAGGAGAAGAAAAGGTGAGAACTAACCTGAGACCATTCATGTATGGGGTTGCTTCTCATCTAGGAGAGTGGATCCAGGAGCAATTTGAAAATGAACGATGCTTTTTCCAGCATGATGGAGCACAATGTCACAAGGCAAAAGTGATAATGAAGTACCTCAGTAAACAAAACATTTGAAAATGTGTGCCCATGGCCAGGAAACCAGGAAGCACTGATTAGGCAAGAATGGGTTGCCATAATTCAAGTGCTTAAACTGAATGTTTTTTTCAATAATAATTTAAAATTGTTCTTCATTATAACATATAAAAATCTGACAAATGGTTCTAAAAAAACTGAGGCAGCAATCTTTTTGAAAACCAAAATTTGTGCCATTCTCAAAAACACGACTGTAGCATATATAGAAAGGGTACTTTATTATTAAGCTATTTTAAAGAGTTTAATCCTGCTTTACTTTACATTTTTTTGCTTTTTGTTGAATATGATTCATTTCATTCACTCTGTCTCCGTCTCAGGTTTCTATTCCTATGACTGAGGGACTTGATCCCATTTCCATGCTAACAGATGATGCTACAGTAGCTAAGTGGAACAATGAGGGTTTACCCGGTGATAGGATGTCCACTCAAAATGCTACCATCCTGCTTAACTGTGAGCGCTGGCCCCTCCTCATTGACCCCCAGCTGCAAGGAATAAAATGGCTAAAGAGTCGCTATGGAAGCAGCCTTCAAGTCATCAATTTAGGGCAAAAAGGGTGAGTGGGTAACCTCGACTTTGAGCAGGAAGTGTGTTTCTGTCTTGTGTCTTGTTTTAATGCAATTTAATCCTAATTAATATATTAGTGTATGGCCATGCGAGGCTGTTATGTGACTATATATTTATAATTACATTGTATTGCCAAAATTATTTAGACAAACCTACCAATTATTGGGCTGAGGTTTAATTTAGCCACACACTGCTAATGGGTAGGTCAAATTAATTATATAATTGATTATCCTTATCGATGCGGCCAAAATGCAACTTCTGCTGTATGATGGAGACACCTGTAAATATGATGGATGATTCAACTTTAATCACTGCATGACTCTCCATATGTAATGCTTTCAGTGAGATGTAATCAAGGACTGCACATGTGATAGTCTATAGCACTCCTCAGCCAGAACTGGGTTTGTGCATTTGGCGGGAGAACTGTAATCTTAAAATTTAAATGACTTTGGTGGGGCCCCCTATATAACTTAGGCCTCAAATAACTTTTCCATGTAGTGTATATAATGCATCTGGCTGTTATTTCTGGTGTGTGTGTGCGTGTGTGTGTGTGTGTGTGTGTGTGTGTGTAGATATGTTGATGTTATTGAGCAGGCAGTAGTAACAGGGCAACCTGTATTGATTGAGAATCTGGCAGAAACAATTGACCCGGTAATTGATCCTCTGCTTGGCCGCAACACCATCAAAAAGGGCCGGTGAGACTCTTACACTTACAGCACACACACACACCACAGATTCACATAAACACACTATCTTCAGTCAGATTAATAAATTACAGACAAACTGAACAAAATCATGTTTGTATTGTTTGTATTGGGATGTTCAGTTTGCTTGACTGTGGAAAATGTCACCATGCCTTTATTAAGCAGCTTTTAATGTGATGTTTGACTGTGTTTGTCTTTAATGTTAAACAAAGTCATGGACAATTTTGAATATTCCCAATTTAAAGGAAACTTGTGCTGACACTGCTCCATCTGAGCCCAGGACCTTCATGCTATAAATGTTGCGTATACATGCATACATTTGATCTAAATATGGCTCAATGTTGACCACTTGCGATTGGTCATTGAAAAACTCCTAATCTTTCAATGTTTGTAAATTACATAAATTGCAGCCTGTGCGCAATGGCTGTAACACTGTAACAAAGAGACTTGACAAGATAAAATGGTACTTTACAAAGCCTATGCTGACTGTGTGTTAAACACTGTTTTTAGGTGTATAAAGGTGGGAGATAAGGAGTGTTTGTTCCACCCAGATTTCCGGCTCATTCTTCACACTAAAATGGCCAATCCACACTATAAACCAGAGATCCAGGCCCAGACCACACTTATTAACTTTACTGTGACTCGGGATGGCCTGGAGGATCAGCTGCTGGCTGAGGTCGTCAACCTGGAGAGACCCGATCTTGAACAACTCAAGGTGTTTACATTGATTTGAATATAATAGTTTGATTAGACAGACAAATTAAGTTGGGAAAGTAAAATAAACTGATGTGTGTTTGCATTTATGATTTTTGTGGTGCTAAATTAAATTGAAAAAAAAAAATATGGTTGAAACCATGTGAGCTCTAACTAAACAAAAATTTAATATACATTTTTACTTAATATAGCCTTAATATACTGTATTGTATAATGTACATGCTAGGACACATTAAAGTTGTCATTAAAATGTTCATTAATATAATTACTTTTAACCTAAATAATTACTTTCATAAATAAACAAATACTTGTTTGTCACTGTGTTGTTAAATTTTACAACATTGCTGTCTGAACATTGAAGTCTGATAGATTCATATTAACCGTGTGTCCTGTGTATGCAGTCTGAGTTGACCAAGCAGCAGAACACATTTAAGATTGAGCTAAAGCAGTTGGAGGATGAATTGCTGACCCGACTCTCAGCTGCTGAGAGTAACTTTCTGGGCGACAACTTGCTGGTGGAGAAACTGGAGTCCACCAAACACACAGCAGCTGAGATTGAGATGAAGGTATTTTCTCTTCAGATAAAGTGTGGGAAATGAATCATCCCATGTTCAGATTTCATTGAAGCTTATTAACTATTTACATTGTCACAGTGGTAGCCTAGTGTGTATAATTTTAAACTATCAACTGAACAGTTGAGAGTTTGAATCCTAGCTCTGCCAAACTGCCACTTTTGGGCTCTAGAGCAAAATGTCTGTTCCAAGTGTGCCATACAATGGCTGACCCTGCACTCACACTGACCCCAGTTTCCACACAAGCTGAAATAATTTCATTCTACAGTACAGCTGTATGTGTATACAGTATGACCAATAAGGGCATGCTTCCTTTTTTCCTCATTTCTACGGTTACATTTTTAGCAGTGATTCCATAGTAAGCATTACCTAGTCAAGGATACAAATTTGCTGAAACACAATAGAACATTTTTTATAACAATGCTATAGAAGGTTGGTAAGTGCATGTTATTGCTTAGCCTAAGTAAAAATGTGTCTTTAAATGTTTTTTTGAATAGTGAGAGACTCAGATGTACGAACAGTGTTGTTCATTCCAAATAATAAAGATTTATTTATCCAGTTTTGCAGCTTTATGACTACATACATCATACAATGTGGCCATACTGTTAAGCCAATAACTGCTGATTTCATTTAATGAATCTGACAGCTCTTTTCAGATGTATAAATGTGAGAATGTTTTATAATTAAACACTTCACCACTCAGCACATACATGAGCTGATTTATTGCAGTTTTTCAAAACTGCAAGTAAAAGGAAATTCTTTCTAATGAACAGTTTACTCAGCATCAGTATTCTTTGCCACTTTTTGCAGGTGTTGGAAGCAAAGGTAAATGAGGTAAAGATAAATGAAGCTCGTGAACACTACAGGTCAGTGGCGGTGAGAGCATCCCTCCTCTACTTTATCATCAATGACCTAAACAAGATCAACCCCATGTACCAGTTCTCCCTCAAGGTCTTTGTCATTATTCATCTGAATGAACACAGTCAATATCACACTTTGTATAATCTGCTAATAAAGGAACATCTTGCAGGCGTTTAACGTGGTGTTCCGCAAGGCAGTGCAGAATGCTGAGGTGACTGCTGATGTTAAGAAACGTGTCAGCATTCTCATTGACTCCATAACCTTCTCCACCTTCAACTACATCAACAGAGGCTTGTTTGAGAGAGACAAGCTTACCTTCACAGCTCAGTTGACCTTTCAGGTAACACACACATAAATCAAGCATAAGCTTGTCTGTTGGATTGGGATCTCTTCCCAATTGCATCATTGAGCCAGTCGCTGGTTTACCACTGTTCCTTCCTTGGGCCATTATGATAGAGATTGGCCACTACAGATGGGGAACATCCCACAAGAGCTGCAGTTTGATGTTCCTACCCAGTCATCTAGCCATCACAGTTTGGCCCTTGTTGAACTCGCCTACATCCTTATGTTTCCCCATTTTTTAACTTTGAGGATAAAATGTTCAATTGCTGCCTAATAAATCCCACCCACTAACAGGTGCAGTGACGAAGAGATAATCAGTGTTATTTACTTCACTTTTCAGTGATCATAATATTATGCTGGCAGAGTGTACATTAGAATGCATTAAACATTCTAAATATTACCTATTCAATAATTATTTAACATATATTGTATTTTTGTGTGTCTGTGTACTTTAGTTGCTTTTAATGAATAAAGAACTTGACATACGAGAGCTGGATTTCCTCTTGCGTTTCAATATCGACCACAGTTACATCAGTCCTGTCGACTTTCTGTCCAACTCCGCCTGGAGTGCAATTAAGGTAAGTACACACACACACACACACACACACTTCTAAAAAAAATCCTATAGGTGCTCTGCATTCTTGCTGTTTGCAAGGATTTCCTTCAGGGTACTCAGGTTTTCTTGCACCTTTCAAAACATGAGGAGGCTGGACAGGCTGCTGTTATTTTCTACTCGCAAATTTAGTGAATAAAAGTGAATGAATGTGTAAATATGTCCAGAATCTAATTTGAGTCCTAGCTTACACGTTTGTTGCCAGCTAAATGCAATTACTGTTATTTAGATTTTTTTAATGTACTATTAACATATGTACCAAGACTTATTTTAGAGGCTTCTAAAATGTATCTGCATACATTTGATTAATAAAACAATTTCTTTGTTTTGTCCTGGCTCCACAGACAATGAGTTTCACAGATGAGTTCCGAGGATTAGACCGTGACATTGAGGGTTCTCCTAAACGCTGGAAGAAAGTGGTGGAGTCTGAGTGTCCTGAGAAAGAGAAGCTCCCCCAGGAGTGGAAGACCAAGAGCTCATTGCAAAAACTAATCCTGATGAGGGCTATCCGGCCTGACCGCATGACCTACGCTCTCAGGTGTGTGTAAGCACATGGATTTTTGCATTAACATCCATTTAGTAAACATGTCAGATAATTACCACAAACCATATCAAGACACATTATTATGACCACTTCTACTTTCAACTGCTGTGACAGTGTTATGGTCTGGGGAATGTTTTGTTAGATTCTCTGATCTCATGCATTCATGTGGAAGGCACCATTAACCAGTTTCAGTATGTATGCATTGTTTTCAGGTCACATGCACATATACATGCTGTTTTTCTCCCCTATGTAAACTGGGATCCTCCAAAAAGTCAATGAAACTTGTCACACAGCTAGAAATGTTCAACATTGGCTAGAAGATTATGACATCCAAATACTACCCTTCCCCCTAATACTCCAGACTTCAAACCAATTTAGCATATATGAGACCAACTGCACTGCACTGCAATCAGAATGGGTCACCTGGAAACCAGGACCTTATTTAGACTTTTCTGTCATGTCTATCTGCTGTTTGTGTTGCACATGGCAGTTACTGTGGACAATAACTGATGATCATAATAATGTGACTTAACAGTGTTTAAATATTCATATGTTTGTAGTGAAATGAAATGGTGTGCATGTGTACAGAAACTTTGTGGAGGAGAAGTTGGGTGTTCAGTACACAGAGGGAAGAAAGATGGAGTTTGCCAGATCATTTAAAGAGAGTGGTCCTGCCTCTCCTGTTTTCTTTATACTGTCACCTGGAGTTGACCCACTCAAAGATGTTGAGTCATTAGGTAAAGCTTCTTACACTCATCTCTCTTTAAGAATCTGTTCAGTCCATCATATCTACCCAACCATTATTTATTAAAACTATTTGTATATGTATGTCCATTAATTTGTAATCAATGCCTGGTGTGTTTTGCTTTTGTTATTGGATTCAGAGCTACAATTGGGTCACATGAGATTTTCTGTAATAGTAAAGAAATAAAAACGACTTTTTTATGTAATAATTTAATGTAGATACAAATACATACATAAATTGGTCACTGAATACTGTACATACACATGTCAATACATTTTCTATATATATTGCCTGTATGTAGTCTATGTAGTTTGTATATTTTTGCATTTAATGTTTAATCTTTTTGTGCATTGATTGCAACATGTATTCTGAATTGATACCATCAGTTGGAACCAAATTCCTTGTGTGTATTCACATACTAATAAACCTCATTCTGATGATGGTTATAGCTACTCTTCATAAAACGTGCTATATTTCCCTCTGTCATTAAATAACACTCATGAATTGAATGATAGAATAAACAGAAGCTACAACACACAGGACAGCCTACCCTAATAGCTGAATGTAAAAATCCATCAACACTGCAAAGCTGTGTTGGAAAATTCTTGTCCATGTTTTGACAAACGTCTCTACGCATCCACAGAATTGGTTAGGTTTTCCAAACTCATTTACCTGAGTAGTGTTTTAACTGCTGTAGACATCTTGGACATTTTGGCCAACCAATCTTCTTCTTCTGCACCTGGCATTTGAACCCAGGACCTTTTTGCTATAACATAATTGCTAAAGGATTACTAGGACATTCTTCTAGTGCAAATTTACCAGCAAACTTGACACTTGAATGCTATGTGAATTAAAATGTGAAATCGCTAAACACACACCTTACATTTTCAATTTCACTGCAAATTACATGTTAAATTGTATTAAAGAATTTTAATGCCATTAAATGAGGTACAACCTTAGTTTTTATCTTCCTCGTTCTCTTCATGTTTTAAGGTAAGAAGTTAGACTTCACTATAGATCTAGGCAAGCTACATAATGTTTCGCTCGGACAGGGTCAGGAGGCTGTAGCAGAACTAGCAATGAAGAAAGCTTCTAAAGAAGGCCACTGGGTTATTCTGCAGGTGTGTATATTCTTTCTCTATCTCTCATATGTGTGCTATATCAGATTTAACGCTGAATGTGCATATGTGTGTTTGAAGAATATCCATCTGGTTGCGAAATGGCTAGGAAGTCTGGAAAAACTGTTGGAAAAGTGCTGTGAGAATAGTCACCCTGACTATCGGGTGTTTATGAGTGCAGAGCCATCAGCTACTCCTCAGGAGCATATAATTCCCCAGGGCATTTTAGAAAATGCAATCAAAATCACTAATGAACCTCCAACTGGAATGTTAGCAAACCTGCATGCAGCGCTGGATAACTTCGACCAGGTAAGAAAAGGACAAGCAGATGAGAAACAGATTAGCATAATCATTCGATAATGTATACGTGCATATGTTTGTGTGTGTAGGACATTCTGGACCAGTGCTCCAGAGAGCAGGAGTTTAAGACCATCCTGTTCTCTCTGTGTTATTTTCATGCTTGTGTGGCTGAGAGAAGAAAGTTTGGTCCTCAGGGGTGGAACCGAAAATATCCATTTAACACTGGAGACCTGACTATCTCTGTCAGTGTTCTTTTCAACTACCTAGAGGCCAACTCACAGGTGTGTGTGTGTGTGTGTGTGTGTGTGTGTGTGTGTGTGTGGTTATCATGTACTCTTGTATAATTACATTGTATTACATTTACATTTTCAGCATTTAGCAGAGGCTCTTATTCAAAGTAAATTACAGTACAGTTACAGCATACAGTCTGAGCAATGAGGGTTAATGGCCTTGTTTAATGGCCCAATAGCAGCAACCTAGCAGAACCAATGTCCTTCGGATTACTAGTCCTCTACCCTAACCACCATGCTGTGTTGTGAAATACAGGAACATTCTTAAAGAAAACATCTAAGCACATTAGCTCACCTAATAGAAGCTATGGCAAGATTCTATCTGCTGGAGCTTTAGAAGATCTACCATGAATAATGATGTTAAATGA
Source organism: Microcambeva bendego (assembly GCA_034509265.1). Taxonomy (NCBI): domain Eukaryota; kingdom Metazoa; phylum Chordata; class Actinopteri; order Siluriformes; family Trichomycteridae; genus Microcambeva; species Microcambeva bendego. Next base: position 19,726,206 of record JAYDZG010000043.1, read on the forward strand.
AAAGGTCTGGCTGCAGTCAACTACTGTATAATTGCCTGCACATTTAGTGGGTACTTTAATCCGAAGTGATTTACAGGTATTACCTCATACTTGCAGGCAATTGAGAATTAAGGGCTCAGATGCTCAACAGTGGTAACTTGAAAATTGATGGAATTGAAGTAGCAACATTCTGATAACTAATGCAGTGTGTTACTGCAGTTAATGTAGTTTTTACTGCTCTTCTCCAAAAATTGTTCCATGAGGTTCAGATCAGTGCCCTGATAACCAAACCATAAACGTATGCCAAACACTCTATTTTTGGACCTAATTTTGTGCACGGGAGCACACTCGTCCTGTGTCAGGGAAGGGTCTTTCCAAAAATGCTGCCACCAACTTGTAGTTTCTATAATACAGCCGTTAGCGCTGGATGTGGCCACAACATCTGAACTCAATTAGTGAACGGTGTACACATAAATATAAGTGCGTCTGATTGACTGGTGACTGAGTGTACACATATTTCTTTATGAGCAGCACCACAATCATGCTGGTAAACACAGGTTATCTTTATGTTAATATGTATACCTCATGTTGCTGGATCCTGGTCCTTGATTTTACAGTGATTGTCTCAAAGTTTTTTGAGTAAACATACTGAGTGACGTGTGTTGCTTGGTTTTTAGGTACCATGGGAGGATCTTCGCTATCTTTTTGGTGAAATCATGTATGGGGGACACATTACTGATGACTGGGACAGAAGACTGTGTAGGACTTACCTAGAAGAGTACATGCAGCCCAACCAGGTTCACACAAGTCCCTTTCTCACATGCATATTTAACCTGGTGTTTAATGACAATGTGCTGGGTAGCTGTTAGGTGTCACAGCAAGAGGGTCCTGGGTTGGATCCCTCGGTGGGGTGGCCGGGTCCTTTTTGAGTTGCATGTTTTCTCCATGTCTGTGTGGGACTCTGGGTGCTCCGGTTTCCTCACACAGTCTAATGTATTTAATTCTGTCTTAATTGAAAATAATGTCTTGCTGTTGGATGATGACATATTACTGAGTTATATTAGGTCAAGTTTGAAAAAAAAAAACAGGACAGTAAAAAACCTTACAAATGGTTCTATTATCTGCTTTTCTGCTTAGTTTGACAGGAAGTTGGCTCTTGCTCCAGGCTTTGTAGTTCCCTCTAACCTGGATTATGAGGGTTACCACAGTTTCATAGATGAGATGCTTCCTCATGAGAGCCCAGTTCATTATGGTCTTCACCCAAATGCTGAAATCGAGTTTCTGACAGTGACCTCTGATAACCTGTTTCATACTCTACTTGAGCTGCAGACCAGAGATTCGTCTATGGGAGAGGGAACATCACAAAGCACTGAGGAGAAGGTTTGTTCAGGCAGAGGTTTAGTGTGTCATTGCTATTCTAATAAATGTTTCTGTTATTCTTGGATTACAACTGACCATCTGAACCTATGTTCTCATTTACTTTTCACCAGACTACTTTGCTTATACAGTAAACTTCCGCTTTTCTTGGGTTATGTTCCAAAAGCACCATGAATCTTGAAAAACACAATCAAAAATGCCTAAAAATACTGCAATTCATAGTTTTAACCCCAAATATGCCACCAAAGCACAATGCCCTAAAAAACGTAAAGCAATGCTTAAATACTGTTGTTATGCCACTGTGAGAGCAAGTTATTATAATTAGGAGGATTATCTGCGTTGGGTTGCAATAGCAGTATGTGCACACTATGTGCTCTCTCACTGTTACTCTGTCCTGTAGAATGAGTGAATTATTTTTTTAAGCTGTTGGGGTCTTTATATTTCAGGTGAAAACAGTATTGGATGACATCCTGGAAAAACTACCAGAGGAATACAACATGTCTGATCTCACATCCAAAACTGCTGAACGCACACCCTACATTTTGGTTTGCTTTCAGGAGTGTGAGCGCATGAATATGCTTGTCAATGAAATACGCCGGTCACTCAAAGAGCTGGATTTGGGATTAAAGGTATGTGGTTGTGAGGTTTAAATGGAATGTTAACATGTTTTGCATTAGCTTTTGTTCCCTTGGCTGGAGCATGTGTTTAATATTCAGAGTGTGTCTCTTTCTAGGGTGAACTGGCTATATCTTCTGAGATGGAGCAGCTTCAGACAGCTCTGTTCTTCGACAATGTTCCTGACACCTGGACTAGACTGGCTTACCCCTCTACCTACACTCTTGCTCAATGGTATCACCATCCCCCCCACCCAACACACACACACAGACACACACACCTTTAACATTTTGGACTTTTGGATTCTTATACTTATTAGCAATAATCATACCTAGACATTTGGCATTTCTTACTAGATCTACCTTTTAATGTACATTTTAAGTTTTTAGACATATTTACAGTACAATGCAGTACGATATGTATACTTTTATCGTGTACACAATGTATGCAAAATCATATATCATGGTGCAACCTGTAAATCCGTACAAGTTGCCTTAGCCCGCTGGCATCGCCTGGCTATTATAATGATTTTAAACTGGCAAAGTTACTCAGGCATTGAAAGTTAATACTGGTGTGCTATTCATTAAGTACTGTTGCCTTGTATGTGGCATTAATAATTACTGATGTTAATGGTGTGCTGTCTTTTGTGTTGTGTTAGGTACAATGATGTTTTGCTGCGGTGTAGAGAGCTAGATAGCTGGACTCAGGATCTCTCTCTACCCAATGTGGTCTGGCTGTCAGGACTTTTCAACCCACAGTCTTTTCTAACAGGTAACATTTGATTAAAAAACTGAATCACTTACAATCACAGCTTTTCACTATTATTTTGTTTTGTAGCTGTCATGCAGAGTTTGGCACGTAAGAATGAATGGCCTCTGGATAAGATGACTCTAACAGTGGACGTAACTAAGAAGTTTAAGGAGGAGTTCAACCAGCCGGCAAGAGAGGGAGCATACATCTATGGTCTCTATATGGAAGGTACTTACACAACCATCACAACATAGCAAGCACAAAAATATAAAACTGATGTGAACTAAAATATTATATAGTTGTGTATTAAACTTTTTAGTTCTGCAATTTCTGGGTGTGTGTTTGACCAAAATAAGCAGTGTTGTTTTTTCTATAAATTAGTGCAAGAATTCTAATAGAATAGAACAATAGTACTATTTTTGGTCAAACACTAAAAATATTATAATTTTGAAGTCGTCTCTCATTTTTTCCACGACTGTATATGTACATATATATATATATTACCATCAGCAACATATCTCACACAAGTCTTATAGAGATGTATATTATGCTGTATTAATTTGCTTCTAGCTGTGAGTGAGTAAATAAGTGAATATGTATGATACCAAGTTCAGAGTGCACGCCTTCCATGTTTCTGAGGTTGTCAGACCCACAGTGATCTTGATTAAGATAAAGGTTAGAAGCACAGTAATAAAAAATGAACCTCACCACAGGTGCACGCTGGGATATTCACAATGGAACAATTTCAGAAGCAAGGCTGAAGGAGTTAACTCCCAGCATGCCCGTGATTGCAGTTCGTGCAGTCCCCAATGATCGCCAGGAGACACGCAACATCTACGAGTGTCCCGTCTACAAAACCAAACTACGAGCTAATACATATGTGTGGACTTTTAATCTTAAAACCAGAGAGAGACCGGCCAAGTGGGTACTTGCTGGTGTGGCACTGCTGTTCAGTGTTTGAGGTTGGAAACACTGTGATTCTGAAGAGTGAATGTTCCTTTACTAACGTGTGTATTCTGGTTGTGTATTTATTTTACTAAAAATATTCCACTTCTAAACTATTTAATTTTATTTTGTAGATTTATGATGTCACAAGTTGAACTAAAGGTATTAATTAATTAACTGCAGGTAACAATTTCCACAAATTAAAAATGTCTGCAAATTACTAAAATATTAAGATTCCAGAGGTTTAATCATGAGGGTGCCACATGACCCCATCCACTTAGTCCAAATATGTCTGCCCATGTGAATCAAAATGGTGAGGTAGTCCAAAGAACAACATTAAATTAGCTTTTTAAACAATTTATGTATTCGTGTAACATCATTCCTATTGTGAAATACATACGCGATAGTGTGTGATACAGTAGACTGGATTTAGTCAGACCAACAGCTGCTTTGTATGCAGGTTAGTCTGTGATTTAATATCTGAATAAAAACAGGACACACTTCAGTTATGTGTGGTTGTTTATTCTTTTAAATAACATCTTTTCCTTTTACAATATAATTTACAATACATGTAATATACTGTTCATATCCAAGAAAAGAAAATTTTCACTTTTCATATACTGTAGTGTGCTGCGTTGTATAAAACACACTGCCAAACTTAATGAAAAACAGTCAACATATTTTAAATGGCTGCTGTACAGAACAGTTAGTTTTGCGCTTGTGCAAAAATTGCAAAATTGTATCAGATTGCACCCATGCTTTGAAATATTTAATATCTATGAGCTTGGTGTTGAACATACATCGATAGATAACAGAAATCGTCCATGTTACCCTAGTCTCATTCTAATGTATCGACAACATAGTGGAGGTCAAATTTTACTGTAATATAGTTTTGTGAGGGGCATATTTGTCTTAAATGTCCAATGATTTTAGTAATGAGTCTTTGGCATTAAGAAGTTTTCCAACTTTGAGTAACTTGAGTAAAACCAGCTGATTATAAAAATATACAAGGTGGGCAGACACAGCTGCAACATAAACTAATTACTATTGTCCCCAGGCTTGGGCCTTATTATACATAAATCAACTAAAGCACTAGTGTGTTGTTTAACCCTTGTGGCAAGACATTTTAATTCATCATTTAGGTTTTATGATTATGGACACAGCTGGTTAGGTTGCTGCTTAGCAGTGGTCTTTTATTATTATTATTATTATTATTATTATTATTAATATTATTATTATTATTTTTCCTTAAGGGCTACAAATAATAACATAATTACAGTAGCTTAAGAGAAAATGTTTTAAATTCAGGTGGGTCTGATTCACTAAGTAAAAAGAAAGGAAAAACCCCAACAGGTTTTCAGTCTTTCACAGGGCAGACAAAAACTATCACACGTTAGGCAAATGTAGTAGCTCTAATTGGCCTGATTGCAGGTCTTGGTGTACGTCGGAGGGAATAAATCCAGGAAATCAAACTTAGGCCCTTCTTGCTGTTATAATTGTACATTAGAAGTGATTTTCATTATTTTAAATGCCTAATTATAGTTTATATTAAGCATAGTGAAATGTGTATGATAATTAAGGCACATAGTGTGTATACTGTGTTTTATCAACTGGAAACTCATGTTTATGTAGGTGACTTTAAATGCTCAAAATACGGGAACATTTCAGAGACAGTTCTAGAAATTTGGGATGTCTGATCACTTTAATCTTATATAATGCTAAACTGGTGGCTATTTTTAGATACGTTGGCCTTGTTGCTTAAAATAGAAAAAAGCAAACTGTAGACAAAATGCAGATCTTGGCATGAACCTTATAAGGGAAAAATTTAGAACATTTTATTTTAAGAATTATTCTATTTTATTAAATCTTCACAAATAGATTTCTATGAAGTGACATTACACACAACTTTTTATATTCTCTGATTTTCAATTCAGACTTTTTAGTAAAAGGTTGTTTTTGTTTAGGCATGCATATGAGATGACAGAATCCCTCTGTTTAGTTTTACAACATTTTGAATAGATTATGAGACTTTACTAAATCTACTTTAGTTGTAGCATGCGGTTCTGATAGAGTTGTTAGTACATATGAGATTCATGTGTTACTCTGAATAAAAATGGCATGCATGTTAGTGGATGTAGTTAAATATCTATTGACTGTTATACATTCTGGCTGGTTCTGGCTTTTAACTATTGATTTACAGAGTGATGGTTTTTGGCCTCACTGATTCTATAAAGTTAAATACCAGTAATACTGCATTAATATTTAAAAAGGTTTTGAAAATAAAATTACATAAAAATATCTATAGAGTGATATTGTTGAAGGTGCACATTTATCATTTTATAGGAAAAAAAGAAAAGGAAAGGAAGACTGGTGATTTTGACCTAATCAACATCTGCTGCTTTCGCAGGAATGCAAATATCACAAAGTCAAAATAAAAGTGGAAGGCTGATAACCATCCACACATACACAAATGATTTCCATAACTGTTTAAAGCTATACGAGATACTTTAAAAGGTATTGATGCCATGTCACCAATGGACAGATTTGGCCACTTTTAAGGCCTTATTTATGAAACATGTTGAAATTGTTTGTTGTAATCACACATTTGCTACAGATTTCTTTATAGGGACATGCAATACTAAATGACAAAGCAAAACCCAATAAACACATAAGCACACAGGTAACAAACTAAACTGCAAAAACTTAATTCTAAGATACAGTGATGTAACACTGGGAGTCTGCTACAAGAAAAAAAATAACCATGGGAATTACTGGATGGATCAGCTATGATTTTCTTATAGTATATAATAGTAGTGCATATTCTAATCATATATTCTGCTATTTAGTTCAAGTAAATTGTGCTCCCAAATATCAGGAGAACTGTAAATAAAGTCATTTCAAGTCAGATTTGTTAATGAAAATCATGCCTACCAGCTGTTTTTATATAAACATGCAAAAAATACAACAGATTCCTCCCAGCATGCAACACTCTGTGTAAAGTCAAAACATTCATTTTTTATGTTCATCTTTTTTATTTGAGCTGTGCCGGGGTGGAACTCTTCAAGTCAAAACAATTAGGAAGAAATGTTCTTTTGCATACAGCTTTTTACTTTCTCTTTCCATTCTTTTCTTTGTACCCTGAGATGAATGTACACTGGTTCCCAATTGAAAACCCAATATATTATTAATCACGGTTCTCTTGAAATCCTGGATCAGAGGAGGGTCGGTGCGGTCCTGACTGCCTGCCATCACCAGGAGGCAAATCCGGGAGGGATGTCTGTCTTATCGTCAGTTGTAGACCCCTCAGATGTGGTGGATCAGATGGCTCATTCTTGTGCTCAAGTCCCAGTTCCATCATCATGCTCACATCGGAGGTCATCTCCATTGTAGCGAAGAGTGCACAGTCTTTGGATTTTTCACCAGGCTTTTCAAAATCAGGACTCTGTGAACACTGTTATTAACAATATATTTTATTGTGTATGCTTTTCAATTAGTGACACGTGCTCATGGATATGTGTTTGCTTTAAACAGCGGAAACAGATGAGTTGACGAGCATATTCAGTGTTCAGCATGGGTGTTACAATGACTGCCACAAAATGCTCAGATCCAAGAACCAAGTATAGTTCATTCCCATCAGCTTGAGGGAGAACTGGAATGGTCATCATTCTATAGTTAAGATACACATAGCACATTGTGTCACTAAGTAGTATTAAAATGATCAAAAGAATAAAGGCTGCCAGTCCAATATGTATAATATCTCCACACCATCTGTAAAAGGCCTCTAACTTCCTCTTCTTCAGATCCATAAGATTTATTAGAATTGCTTTGTGGTATATGGGGGACATTTCACCTCAGATCAGTGGAAATTGGGCCTTTACATTTGTAGTTTTATTTCATTTAAACTAAGTGTTCAGGTACAGATTCCATTTTTTCCAGCTTGTACTTTTTGTAAGAGTGATACAATAAAATCGCTGAGTAATCATGTCTGTTACCTGTGAGTATCCGGCAGTGATAGGCTGTACTCTGATGGCTTGTCTGTCATATTCTGGGCTTGATGCTAAAGTGCTGTATGCTGGAGGTCCCAGTGTGCACTGTCTCTGCAGCATTTGTAGAATGGCCTGGATATTAGTTGTCATTTGTGTTTCCATTCTACACACATACAAAAAGAGAAAAAAACATTTTATACAAATGTGCAACCACAGTACTTCAAACACATGTGTCAAGCTCAAAGCCCCTAGGTTAAATCCATAATTTAATGTGGCCTGCTTAAGCTTAACAGATTTATGTATGATTATCTTAAAATACACTGTAAAATCAAACAGTGTTTACTGAGGTGGCTGATATTATTTTGGAATAATATCATATGAGAACTAGAATGATAATTGCCAATGGGTTTATCAAAAAGCAAAAGTAATATGCTCAATGTTACACAGTGCTACATTGGTGTGAAAAAATTACACTACTCACAAAAAGGTAGGGATATTTTGCATTTAGGTGAAATTTAAGGATTAACCTTAACAAGCAAAACTTTACAGATGAACTTGTGTTTGATTTGATCTGTTTTATTTTTCCAGTGAGTATGAACCGTCCACATTGTGAAACTTAAGCTTTGTGGGCATTTTTGTGTTCTGAACTATTTTAAATTGTGACTTCAATCCTTAATAAAGGATTCTCCTGTGTCTTGATGTTTTAAGCAAACACCACACCTAAAAAACAACATTGCATCCTACCGCGATTGATGAGTCATGTGCCAGCAGCTGGCACTTTAATATAGCTCAGATTGACAGCTCACGAGCTGCATGCCAGCTCACTGCATGGTTGGCATCACAGATCGTGACCCTCCATCTGAGTTTAATTCCAACACTGCTCTTTAAGGCTAACAGCCTGCACCTGGCATGGCTCTTCTTAAGCTGTTGGCAGCCAGCATGCAATGTCGGGCCTTCACTTCACTATTCTCTACGTGTGTCAAACTTCTGGTGCTTTTGGTGGCATGTTCCTGAGTTTTGCCAAGCCTTGTCAGGATCACCTTCAAGTGCCCCAGTGTCTCTACTCTACTGAGCTAGAGCTGTTTAGGGACAGAGGGCAAAGACTGGACTAGTTTAGAGAGGTCAGCCATGTACGGGTCAGAAAGCCTGGAGGTATCTAGATTTGTTTCAGGGTTAGATTGGAATCCGCACCATGGTGAGCGCCTGACTACAGCTCCACCGTCTGCCCGTCATCTCCCACATCATTCCCGAGGATCACCAGTCCTTCGTTATTCAGACCGTGACGCCTGATTCCCCACTTCCCCAACCCGCAGGAACTTATTGTCGGGTTATAAACCTCTCCTGTTCTCTCCTGGCCGTTTGCCATAACCCCTCCACCCCCGAGCACGGCCATCTATCCCATCAGAGGGTCAGGATGCTTTGCCTTCCACGAGTCGAGTATTAGAGAGATTTGGAGGAACCGGGCAGGCCTATCCCTTGACGGGGACATCCTGTTAGGATCCCACCATGTCCAGCCTTTTTATTTTTATTTTCCTTTATTTAAATGTTATTATTATCAAATTATGAATCAAATTATTATTATTATTATTATTATTATTATTATTATTATTATTATAGCTTTTGTTTGTTAAAAAGCTACAGGCCCCTCACCGTGTAGTGTAGTGCTGCGGTGCGCTCCGGTGTTACTAGCGCCTATTTCTCTTTTTATTTTCTGTTTAATTATTATTAATTAAACAGAATTGCTGTCACCTTGCCACATTCCACAGTGTGGTGGCGTGTCAGGCGAGGTTGCTGCATTGCGGCGGACACGTTTTTTTCTTGGCAAGTTAGAAAACTGATTAAATGTGCTTTAAGTATACATAAAACATGACATGCATACATATGCTGAAGTATTCTTGGAAGTTTCATTAAATTTACTTTAAATAGTCTCAATTTAGTACAGTGTAGTACACTTACAATTTAAGTTAAGCTTTTCTTCTGATTTACATTTACAGTACAGTACAAGTTTTTCCTGTGTGCCAATTCAGAATTCGCCTAAAACACATAATTGCAATGAACAATAGGGAGTAACAACCACATGTTTACTGTTACCAAATATCATATATATTGCTAATTCTCACCTGTTCAGGTGTTCCTGCAGTAAATCCAGCCTCTGCTCCATCTCCCCATAGGTAATGTCACTATCACAGTCAGCTACGCCTACTTTGTCCTGAGATTGTGCTGAGTCATCTATGTTCCCACAGGCCCATTTATTACCACACACATCTGGAACACACCCACACACATAGTCCCCTGGCATTTAAGTGGCAACTCAATGGCAAATATACACAATTAAAATTAAGAAGGCTGGCAGTATCCTTTCTGTGTGGATTTTGTATATTCTTCACATTTCAGTGTTGGTTTCTTCCAGTTGGTTTTGAGACGAGTCCAAAGACATAGTCAGGCCAAGAGAAGCTACTAAAATGAATGGAAATAAAGTGTGGGTGTGTGTGTTCAGTTTTTGAATAGACCAAAATACTTGTCACCCTTGCTATAACAATAATACAAAAACCTGTGACAAGGGGGGCAAGACATTTTTTTAACACAGCAGGATCAAAAAAAGGCTGAGAATCATTCACATGGTGTGTGCATGTATTTATATTACATATATTAAAAAGCAGTTTATTTATATAAATCAGCAATTGCTGGGTGCAATCTAAAAGCATTGGGGTAATAAGTGTGTCACTGTACTGCACGCATGAAAGTGAAGCCAAAACTCATGTAACACTACCACTATTTGAAATGGGCAGGGGTCATTGTAAAGACCTGCATCTCTGCAGAATATTGGTTAAACACCCCTACATTATTTCTGACACTCTTAATCCAGTGTTTAGTACATTTATTTTGTTACTGTATTTAAGTATTTAGGTGTCTTGTTAGGAGTTGGTCAACTCCATCTGTGCCCACCAAAGGGGGCCATTTCCGTGAGCGCCCCTCAATAACCACCCGTAGTTCCACCAGAGGGGAAAGAACTACAACTACCAGACCTCCATCCGGCAATCAGCGAAGACTGGAAACACCTGGTTTAGCGTCTATTTAGGTTGGCATCCAGCCAGGGCTCGCCGTCACACCTTCTCTTTGTGCTGTCTTGCACGCTTTGTTAGGGATACTGGTAACACGAGTTCTCTTTTAGAATCGTGGGTAAGCCTACGGGCTGAGGTAACAAATATATATATATATATATCAGTGACAGTGCTTTCCAGTGTGACTCCTCTCATTTAATTTGTGGTGACCTCTACCGCGTCACCCCTCAGTTAAGGGACCGCAATTTGTTCCCCGCTATACGGGTATTTGTCTTCGGCAATCCCGTAGATTCGTTTATATAATTGCTTCCGGGAAATGCGGACACCCTCCAGCTACCGCGTGGTAACCACCACACTTCCGGGTTCTTTTGTTTCATTCAAGCCGTTGTAGCGTGTTTACCGATTCGCCTCGCCAGAAGAAGTGCAAGCGCTTTATGTTTCCCCAAGTTACACATCTAAGTTCACGAAGCACAATACCAGGATAATATCTGTTCTTATCACTTCCTCCATTTGACGCCTCATAAAAAGGCTTTTGTATCGTATCAAAGTTTGCTCCCGGTGCCAATAATAAACTCCATAATTCTTTATCAGGTAGCATGGGATTTGGATGTATAACACTCCTGGCTAAAGCTCGTATAATTATTTCTTAAATATTAATCATTCATTTAGCTTGGGCTGACCCAGGCTTCTCCCGTTCTGTGAAAATCTTGGGCTGGCTCCGACCAGTGTCTCCGCGACTGAATCCACCCTTGTCGATCATAACATATCTGTACTTGGCTTGAATTTTTCTTTAAAAACCTTTTTTACTCAGTACAATTCAAAAGAAAAATCTAGACTTTTTGTTTTGGTTGTAGCTAAGTAAATGTATTTGGTTTTTGGTAAAGGGTTTATTTTATCACTTTATTTAGATTTATCTAGTGCATCAGTGATTGCAAACCGAATCACTTTCATAAATGACTCTAATTAAACGAATCCAATAGATTTGTACCAGGGCTGTGTTCTTATCTGTGGTAAAGATTTGTTAATTTTTTCACTCGATTCATCAGGTTAAGAACGAATCGGTACATTTGTTATCTTTAGGCAGAATTTTAATCTCTCTCCTGATTGGTTGTAAATGTTTTCATTAGTTAGAGGACGAACACAGTTAAATTTGAATTAATATAATATGTCAACTTATAAAATAGCATACAAGAAGAAAAACAAGTGGATTACATTGGAACTTGTGTACTTCTGCCAACTCTGATTACATGTTGTATCAATGTATGTTAAAATAAATAAATAAATGCTGTATGTTACCATAATGTAGTTCCAATCCATCCAGATAATCTTAATTTAAACCACAGTTAACCTTAATCTTAAAAATTAAAAGGCTTATTGTTTGACTAGGTTCTCTCAGAGATGTATCAGTGTGATTGATTTAGCATTGTTTTACATGCATTGTTTTTTAGCATTGTTTTTCAAACAAAGCACCATGTATCTCCAAAATGTTTTTTTTTGTTTATATTTACATGACTATTAAATCATCCTAAACTAAACCAACACACCAATGAGTATGCGAGTGTGGTAGTACCATTATAAAAGGCTGTACACTCCTCAGCATGAGAAGTGGAAAGGGTATTTAGATTTAGAGGAATCGAGTGGCTGACAATCTCCAAATCCAGCTTTTGTTTGTCATCTTTCTCATCCTTATCTTCCTCTGTTCTTTTCTCCTCCTCCTCCTTCTGAAGCGCTGCATCTTTCTCTCCTCTTTTTCCTTTCCTCTCCACACCCTGTGTGCTTTGTGTACCTGTGACAAAGGGAGACATTCGAGGAAAAATGCTGTCATGTAGGGGATGTGGGAGTTAAAAAAGGTTATTTGAGGACAAAGAAGAGTGAGCTGCTCCCTCTATAGGATGTTGAAGTATGGGACATACAGGACACAACACACCAGTTTTCCTCTTAACCCTTGTGCTGAGGCATTGTTAATGAGATCACTCTGTCCTTCACGTCGTCCTTTAGCCCATGCCTCCATGCAGAAGTTCTTATATTGAAACCTTAAGTTATGGGACATAAACTACTCATTTCAGGTGTCTCTTGGTTCAGTAAGTAAGATCAAAAAGTGTGTGTGGGGAGTATATTGAAAAGATGGTTAAAAGAATGAACAAAGATCTACAGATGTACCTGTTGTGGTTTTGTTCTTGAAGCAGATTTTAGAATTGGTGTTCAGCTCCTGCTCAGAGTCACTCACTGGTGTATACAGATTCCTTTGACGAAGTGAGCCTAGCTGCTCATATAAAAACAAACCATATAATTTGTGATACATTCTTTTTCCCACATTTTTTTATCATTAGTCACATTTTTGCCACAATGTTGACATCTACACTGCCAAAACAATTCATGTTGCTTAAAATTTGCAAAAACCCACACACGGTTTCTGTGATTTCTGTATATGCAGAAATACAAATATAATTGAATACATCGCCTATAAGTGTTTGTAACTGTCTGGCTTCTACTGTATGATCACCAGTGGGTCTTGTGTTTGTGTTTTTTCATCTTTTTACCTTTCCATTTTCATCACGCAGGTTGAATGTGAGCTCCAGGTTGGACCAAAAGTAGTCAGCAAACTCTGGGTACATGTCCAACACCTCCAGCAGCTCCTCTCTTTCAATGGTGTGCAGGTCACAGTAGCATAGTGCTCGCACATCAGCATTAGCTTTACCCGGCTTGCCATACAGATGGATCAGCTCACCAAAAATGTCATTCTTGCCTGTCATGAATATACAGGAGAAATTTGGCACATTTCATCAAATGTAGTTTTATTTCTAAATTGGCTGGATTACTAACGACCCACTTTGTTTGTAGCATGTTTCTGTGTCCCTGAAATAGCTTATTGGGTTCTTAAATTGAAATCATGTTGTAACATAGGGATTTTAAGGGAATGGGTTTTAGCAAACTCGTTGACACATTTGATGTTATACAAAGTTCTCCCCTGCTTACTCCTGATATGTATATTTTAAAGTCTTGACAGTGAATTCCTGCTGAGAATGAATTTTTCTTACCCACGAGCACATATGTACACCCCAAGCTTGTATCAGCAATTTAATTTTCTACATTTATTTGCTGAGTTGTATTTTTAAAATTAAACATTTGAGTGTCCTATTTTGTCTGACCTTATTATTTTGCTGCTGACTTGCAAGGAAAGTGAAGAAATTGGAGCGTTTAAATTTAACTCACCCTGCACCACCTGTTTATGTGACAGGAGGGTTTATGTGACCACATTACAAATATGGCTGGATTTAAAGCTGCTGTAGCAGCAACCAACTTTTTTGGTGGAGGATAATTAAAAACATAACATTGCCATTGTACGACACATCTATCTGTCTCTCTATCCACCCCCTTCAGAGTGATGACTGTTCCAACTGTTCTGCTGTAAACAAAATAAAACATTCTATGTTTTCTAACGGCATATAACATATTCTAAAAGCAACAGACAGAACAGTGAAAACCAGATCTGTCATGACAGTAAAGCCAGCTTAAGATAAGACACTAAGGTGGCTGGTTAGAGTGTCACATCCCAAAATACAAATCCCTCTAAAAGTATATTGGAACAGTGAGGCTGATCTATTTATTGCTGCTGTAGACTGAAAACATTTGGGTCTGACATTAAAAGATGTGCATTTAACATTAAATATCAACATTTCAGCTATTGCTTCCAAGTATATGTTAGGAGTCGGTCAAATCCCTCTGCGCCCACCAGAGGGAGCCAACTCCGTGAACGTATCTCATTGGTAACCCGTAGTTCCACCAGAAGAAGAACTACAACTGCCACACCCCTATCGTGCAATCAAGGTAGACGGGGAACACCTG
>JAYDZG010000043.1:19784320-19794595 GCA_034509265.1 Microcambeva bendego
TGTAGCCTACAGAACTAGACTGAGAGACCATTTAAAGACCTTTGCAGGTGTTTTGAGTTAATTAGCTGATTAGAGTGTGGTACCAGGTGTATTCAATATTGAAACTTTTTCATTAGTTGTCAGTTATAATCATCAAAATTAAAATAAATACACATTTGAAACATATCAGGCTGTGTGTAATGAGTGGAATATATTTTACAAGTTTAAGTTTTTTAATGGAAATACTGAAATACATTTTATGACCAGCACCTATAAATATTTTAGTAAATGTATTGTGTTTTTCTGGTTCACCTTTATTTAAAACATATAAGTTTTAATGCCCTGTCTTTAGACCAATCTTTCATAGCTAGCTAGCAATCTTAATTAATATTATGTAATCATCTTTAATTTGTCAGAAACATGAATGGGTGCAAGGTCATCTCTGGTGGTTTTAAATTTTCCCATGTGTTGCTGTTACACTTCAACCAACAATCACCCAGTCATTCAGTCACTCAGTAACCCTCCATCTGTTTTTCTCTTTGGCTGTTGTTACTGCCCCAATTTTTCCCTTCTCTTCCTCTGTCACTTGTTCTATCTTTGTCTTTCTGCCTCTCTTGGTCTTGAACAATGTCAGGCAGAAAGTAGTACACATTTTTAAATAAATAAAATGTAATTTATATGTTCAGAAGTTGCAGAAAACATCAAATGAACTGAAATGAATTTTATTTTGGTTAGTTTTGAGTTATAGACACCATATACTTTCAGAAAAGGATTAATCCGACAGAAGCTCTCACACAAGCTCTGCATGATTTGTGGTAAAATGGTTGAGTACTCTCCAAGAAAATCCTTTAGTTCTTTAAGAGATGTGTGAGATAAAGACCTACTTCATTTGCTGTACTCATAATATTTTATAGAAAATAGAGAGCAACTGGTTCCTTAAAATTAATTGTTACTATTTGTATTGACAGAAAATCAAAAGAATCTCATATTTCCAAAAGATGACTTGCCATTCCAGCACTGTACTGAAACGATGGCAGAAATTATTCTGCAAAACATGCAAAAGACGTTATTAATCCTAGATAAACCTAAATCAGGTATACAATGAATAAGAAACTGGTAGGTTTTACTGTCCAAA
Organism: Microcambeva bendego; assembly: GCA_034509265.1. NCBI lineage: Eukaryota > Metazoa > Chordata > Actinopteri > Siluriformes > Trichomycteridae > Microcambeva > Microcambeva bendego. Next base: position 19,785,435 of record JAYDZG010000043.1, read on the forward strand.
ATCAAAGCAAGCTTTGCATAACCTTAAGCTTAAATACTTTTTATCTCATGGATCCAAAAGCTTTCTGAAGGAGAGCTTAGAGGTTAGACAAAATAAAGATTTGATGTTTTGCTGTTGCAATGGTCAAAATATGTTTAGAAATAAAAATCAAGCAATTTAAACCCAACCACATTTTATTTTCTCTGGGACAACACTGATAATAAAATGTTGAGGCCACTTGGAGATTTCACTTGGAGATTTCACTTGGAGTTCAATAAGTTATATGACCCAAAACTAATGAACAAAGAGCTTTTAGAATGCCCTATGGGTTTGTGCACTGCTGCATGTCCATGTGTGCATAACAATCATGGCTGCATGTCCAGGTTGCTGCGCCGTTTAAATAGCAATCCACCAAAGTGACAGGATGATTGGTTTATTGCATGTTACACCTAAAACACAGCGATGATTAAGTGACTTAATACATTGCATTTTGCATGCTTCGAGCCGCACAAATTCAGTGCTCAGTTTGCAAACCAATCAGATGTTATTCTGGCAACTGATTGATTCACTTAAAACCCAAATGCACTTACCGTCCTTGCGGTGGTAAGTGATTTCCACTTTCCTCTCCTCTGATCCGAGCAACGCCTGTGCTATCTGCGCAATAGCATGCCGCTTGGTCTGCTGGCCATGCAAGAAATCGCAGGTGCATGGCTTTTGCATAACGTCTGGCCGCGAAAAGCCTGTCATCTCACAGAATGCATCATTGCAGAAGATGATGGCACAGTTTTGCACTCGTGCATTTGCTATTACAAACTTCTTATCTGTAAAAGAAAAGAGAGAGAGGAGGAAGTAAAGTAGAGCCTCAAGCTAGTAAAACTTTTACTGAGGTTAATGTAGGCTTCTATGTACAAATTTAAAAGTTAAATGATCACAGTTAATTTTTAATACATTAGAAAAGGGTGTGCCTTCTACTCCTTTCTTGCAAGTTGCCACAGTAAAAAAAATATTTATCTTGCCTTGTCCTGAGCACTCTATCTGCCTCACTGCATTGACAAATCTCTGTCTTTTATCTTTCACTTGATTTTACATCTTCTAACTTTTATTCCCCATTCTCTCCAAGACGTCTCTTGAGCCTCTCCTCAACCTGCTCCATACCATTGCCACAAATCGAATGTCATCTGCGATCATCATATTCTATAGAGAATTCAGCTCATTTCATCTCAGTCTGTCCATCACCGCAAGCAACAAACTACTCAAAGATGATTATTTATGCAAACCCACTTGCACTTTAAACCCATATTTTGCACTACCCTCACAAACATGTATACACTTTCTCTGGATCTAAACACAACACCACTCATGTTGGCCTTCCCTATTCTACTTCATTAACATTCTCAAAGCAACCACTGTCTCTATGTTGCATGTTGATTAAGACCACATTAATGCTAGCAAACTTTCACCTCTTTTCTCAGCCTAGCAACCACCTTTCTTTCCCAGATCTTTATTCTGTGACTGTATGCCTTAGTATTTGTGGCAGCTCTGCAAATCAGCCTTACTCTTAAAAATTTGACTATAACACTTTTTTTCAGCGAAAGCTTCTTCTCAAATAAAAAAAACCGACTTTACTGTGAACCCGCGCAAAAAGTAACTAATAATAGTTTGTAATAATTATCCCCCGCATTTGTTATGGTTTTATTGTTGACATTTATTTCTCATGTATTTTAATGATAAATTATTAAGAACAATATTTACTAACTTTGTAACACAAATATTAATGGAAAATTAGCTAAATTTACCCTAATAATTCCAAAGAAATCACACTTGCATGAATGACAGTATGTACATATTTGGGTAACATGGTTAAAGTGTTTCAAGTGAAAAGCAAATAAATACTGTTATTTCACAGAAGACAAAACCAATTTTTGCCATACCATCAGCTTGCATGATCAGGAATAATTTACAATAGCCAGGGCCAACAACATGGAGATTAATGAAAGAAGGCTACACTATTCAAAGTGCACTTTTGTTAATTTACAAATGAAACACTGTTTACAAATGAAACCTTATTACATATCTATTTACAAATAAAATGCTGTCCACAACCGAGAATGAGCACACAGATCCAGTGCCTCTCAATACTAAAGACAAAAATTTCTAGTGTCCCTAAAATGCTGAACGAGCCAGCAAATATCCAACCTAATATCTGTGCCGCATAGTAAATGAACTCTATGAAAAGTTTCTATGCTCCAGCTCCTGTCTCAGCCACTGATTGGTTAGTAAGACAGCTGCTACTCCTTAATTGATTCTACTGAGTGACAAATGGCGGGCACATTTATAAGCATTTTTTGAATTGCGTCCCAAATTCACGTTTTTCACGATTCGCGGCTGCTCTTGGAACACATCCCTGGCAAAAGTCAAGGCTTTAGTGTATTCAACGATCTAATTAAAACATCCACTGCCAACTCTCCTTAACTTTGCCATGGTTCTAATGCCATGTCAACTGGACCACTGCCTTTCACTGTTTCACTTTCTCTACATTATTTCCTTTCTTATTTTCTCCATTATTAGCTTGTCAAAATCTCTTTCTACCTTCTTAGTACACTCTCCTCATTTATCATGATGTTCCCATCTGCATCCTTTATCATTACAACCTGCCATATATCTTTGCAAGTTCTGTTTATTTTTCTAGCCAGTCTCAAGAAGTTACTTTTGGCTTTCTTAGTGTCCAATTTCTCATGCAGCTGGCTGTGTTCATTTCCTCATTCACCTCTCGCCTTGCCTTACTACTGTCTACTCTCTATCTACTCTCATCTCTAGTCAACCTCTTTCTTTTTAAACTTTCCTTTCTCTTTACCATCTAGTCTATTTTTCTTTCTTCTAAGGTACATGTAGTACCTTATTACTGGATCTCCTCACCCCTTTGCAGTGGTTGCTCAGTTGTCAAGCCCTTGCATCACCACCCACTGCCTGTCTCACCTCTTCTCTAAATTTCACACCACAGTGTTTTTCTGTAACATCCACTATTTCATCCTTGTTTTCACTTTCTTCACTTACTCTTCTCCAACAACATGCTACAGACAACCCCCCTACAGCCTCCAATCTCTTTCAGCTTGCGTTTCCTGCATAGGATACAGTCCACGTGTGCACATTTCCCCATTTCTATGTCATGCTGTGTTCCTCGTTCTACTTTCAATGTATGTTCACTTCAGCCATCTTCATTCTTTTTGCAAACACCACAACCATCCACACTTCCTTATTGCGGTTCTTGACATATCTACCAAGCACTGTATCACCTCTATTTAAGTCAGCACTGATAACTCATTTATTTTTAACTACTTTTACCAATTAATTGAACTTGCTTCTTTATCCCCCATCTTACAACCCACTGGTGAGGGATATGGACTGAGGTCATTAATCAGCTCTCCAACAATTTTGAGTTTAAAACTTTCATCAGACCTCCATAACATTCCCAACCCTTTTCCTCTTCATCATCAGCTATCTCTCTCATTTAATCAGTCCTAGTCTCTACATTCATTGTTCCAACTATCACCTGCACTTTCCTTTCGTTTTGCCTTTCTGGTTGGGCTCCAAGGGGCCATTATCACCAAATGGATAACCCTTAGTGAATCTAAGTTGTGCGAGGATTTGACCCCAATTGCAGGATAGTTAATAAAGGTTGAACACTACTGCGGCTAAGGAGCCACAAATGAAAAACTACTACAAAATAAAGAGTGTCCAAGATTACATAAATTAAACCTTAATTTAATTATACAGTGCAAAGTGAAATGGCGATACCCCAGCTAGACATGGATGAAGAGGAGTAGAAGATATAACACTTTACATTCTGGGACAGATAATGGTTGCTTACTGTTGACACATCTCTAAGATGTATAAGCATAAAAAGGCAGGTTACTATGTACTTTCCCCACAGAGGTATCAGTGATCAACACCTGTGAAATACATGACCACTAAGAAAGGATGAGAAGTAAATATTAAAAAGCAAAGTCGACACCGTTAACCAGAATTTCAAGTACTCCATGTCTCTTTCCACTAACACCATATGTGTTTTATGGTATAATTTTTAAACATTCTCATACTATGGGACTTTTATTTTAAAATGCAGCAGCTATAACTAGTCACGAATACTACCACAACCTTTAATGCATTTAAAAGTGTCCGTTTCATAGACTTTTTAGACGCTCCCTTAGTTATTCAACACAGAACATCCTCACGTAAAAAATACTTTACTTAGGAAATGGGGCAAAAAGTATGTGATAGTTTGTTCTTCGTTTACTGCAAAATGGTAAAAACGCAATGTTGTTGATTGCTGTTTATTAGAAACAAACTTATATAAACCTTGCAGGTCAATTTAAAACTAATTTTACCACGGTGAGCCACAAGCGCATAGCTGCGTCTGTATAACCGCTATCAATTAGTGCATGAATAAAATTGACACCTAAATTAAATCTAAATAAAACAAAACACCAAACACTAAACATAACCTAGATTTCTCTCTCATTGAATTTCACTATCATGAATGGTAAGAATGAAAAATAATAAAAGTCATTTTGTAGATTTCTGGCCAAATCTGCATCACACTAAAATGTTAAAGGAAGATGACACTTACTCTGACCCTCAAATTTGCGTATAATAATTCCCAAAAAGGTGTTCTGCGGAGCCACATGACCTCGTCGCACCGGCATTATTACAATCGTTTAGGCGCACCGCTGGTCAAGGTTACAAAGGCTGTTTCCAAAATAATTCATTTCTGCTCGATCTGCGCTTTACTTCACGGCTGCAGATCAGCTTGTTTTTCTGCTTTCATCCCGCTGTATGTGCGCCTCTGTTCCCGCTGTAGGTAGTTTGGTGTCTTTGATGGCTTCCTTTTGGGTAGTAGATGCGCTGGTCTCCCTGGGTATGTGCGTATCTCTTCCAGCTGTACGTGTTTCTCACATGCCCTTCAGTGTTCCTTTACACTGTGTGCCATTCTCAGAAAACACCAATGGGACGACAGCCGAAGAAACACGTGAAATCCCTGTCCAAAATAGATCAAAGCAGTTCTGAATATGTTTAAAAATAGTACACCTCGAAATTCCATTTGAGTAGTCTAATATCCGACGATCGTGACGTGTGTCCGTAAGGAAACAGTATCTGAGACAACAGCATCCTGGAGCATGTGTTTTTCTTTCATTTTTCCACCAGCACTGTATCACTCAGACTGAACAGTAAACTAGTGCATGTTGACTAACTTAGAGAAGTCAGTTGTTTCTGGAGATCAAGGTGACCGTAGGACCACCACTGACAACGTTAAACTCACACATTGACCTCCAAACTTTTGCCACACTTAGCTGTTACGCAACAGCACATAAACATTCTGCACAAATTAGATATGACATCCGTGTCATCAGCAACACATCAAAATAGCACAAATACAGGTAGATCTGAAAAGCTATTTTTATAATAACTTAATATTTTTTTGAATATTCAAGGGTCAATAAACGTATAATGTATAATGTTGCATGGACATGGTATTAGGTGGACAGTTGTGGCACAGTTAAGGTACTGAATTATAATAGGAAGTCTTGACATTGTTGGGCCTTTGAGTAAAGCCCTTAACATTCAATTGCCTTAAATGTATATGGTTACAATTGCAACTTTGAATAAATGCTGTATATGTATCCATTTTACTTCAATTTCCATGTATATATTTTGTGTTTTGTTTGATGTTGCAGAATATTTAGTTTATTCCTGCACCTTGGGTCTCACAAATTCAATCATCTGTATGTCCTGTACATATTGTGGTATATACAATAAAGGAAACTAAGACTAATTGTCTCCAATTGTCTGGGCCTCCAATTAACTTGGTGGCATGTTTTTGGACTGTTGAAGGACACCGGAGCACCCAGAGGAAACCCTCAAAGACATAAGGAGAACATGCAAACTCCACACCTGTGGATCAAACCCAGGACCTTCTTGCTGTGCTAGTGACAGGGTGACAGTGCTAACCACTAAGCCACCACACAATGTTAATTTGCTTCCAAGTTGTAAAGGAGCAAATAAGTTCATGAAGGGACCATAGACAGGGTTTCAGTTTAACTCTTTATTCAAGTCACAATTCACTCACCCATTCACGTTCTTAGACTGGAATTCCTGGAAACCAATTAATACACAGTTAAATCATGCAAAATCCAGGTCCCCAACTCTCATGTTAATAAACGCTTTAGGTTTGTGAAACATAATTGGCTGTTAAAATTAACTAGGGAAAAAACATCACTGTTTATGTGTAGAATGAGTATCTGGGTAATACTGTGGGTGGGATGTGTGAGAAACATGCACATAATGGATGCATATTATTTGTATTATTCATCAGTTTGCCTTGACTCAAGCCATGTGTTTTATAATCTACTCTAAAACACAACTAATAACAATTACAGTTACAATAACAGAATACAGACTCCTGTTAGCTTTTTTTTAATACTGTAAATCAGTTTCCCTCAAATGTAGTTTATTTAGTCAGGTTCATTAAATCTGAATGTCTGTCTATCTGTCTGTCTATCTGTCTATCCATCTATCCATCTGTCTGTCTGTCTGTCTTTCTATCTATCTTTCTATCTTTCTGCCTGCCTCCCTGCCTGCCTGCCTGCCTATCTTGCTACCCCCTACCAACCTCCCTCCACCCATCTAAATAGGATCTATATTATCAGTATTTTAACCTCAATCGTTCTGTTCTTCTAAACACGTGGAATTTACATTTTACACAGAATGGTGCCATCGGGTAACCTTTAGTGTGGTTTAGTGGTTTTTCGTCAGGGAAAGGCAAATAGTTTATGAAAGACTCCCATCTAGTGGTTATAGAGGGCAAATGTTTCTTTTCAGCCAATGATGTCATGAACACGAGGACGCAAACTTGCCCCTTAATTTTCTATATTTCAGCTTTCTGTTTATGAGCTATTTGACTGTAAACATTACTTAAACTATTTGTTCTATATAATATTCATTCAGTACACACAGACAAAACAGACAAAACATCCTGATTTTCTGAGATACTGAATTTGGAATTTCCATTAGTTGTCAGTTATACTCATCAAACTTAAAAGAAACAAACATTTGAAATATATCAGCCTGTGTGTAATGAATGAATATAATATACAAGTTTCACTTTTTGAATGAAATCAACTTTTTCATGATATTCTAATTTTATTGCCAGTACCTGTATATTCTGTTGACTGTTATCAACCCAGATTGAGTTTCTAAACCCTCTATGTCAATACTTTGAGAAAAGTGCATTGCAGGATTTAGCACATTACTGTTAAAGTTGTGAGAAAAGGCAATTAACAGTTATAACAATTAAAAGTGTATGCCTATATAGAATTAATGGTTTACATTTTAGCTATAAAAATAAATGTATGAAAGTCATTGGCAAATGAAAAAAAAATCAAGGTTCATCATGCAGTGTTTTGTAGGCTGTTTAGTAATATTTTATAGTAGAATTATGTTTAATATTTTTTAAAATTTATATTAGTTTGTTTTAATATCACTAGGGTAGGGTTCTGCACTTCCTTCTGTTACACACAGCAAAATATAAATTTGAAACATAGTGTTCTACCTAAAACAACAAAAATCAGAATGGAGTGGCAGTGAAGTTATCAGAGCATTTTTCAGTGTACATCAGGACATTGTTCAGGAAAAAAAAGAACACTGGGAATTTGTTGCCAAATAACAACATATTTTTATCCAAATAAACAAACTCCCTATTTAAGAAGACACTCACAGCTAACAGAACAGTTCAGCTATTTGTTTAGGATTTACTGTATTGGCAGGACTCCAGACAGCAAGGAGTATAATAAACCGTTATTTTTAAAGGATCAATTGCTGAACCCTGATGCCATGCCAAGAAAGACCGCCCGCTAAGGGTCTGAGGAGACCCGGAGACTCTCGCAAAAGTGTGTGGGAGTTATTTATGTCTCAAACTCTGAGCTTTGCAAAAATAATCTTAAATACTAAGACTGTTCAATGAGATGGGTGTTTTTGCCACACATATTACTAATAAATACCTCAAATAAATTAAATAATTGAATTATTTGCTTCCACAAGGGTACCACTACGCCCAAAGCAGGGTACAAAAATGGACTGGACCTTTAAAACCCATGATGTCATGCCACAGATGTGTATTATCACATGGCAAAAACTTTATTTAAATATGTACAGCTTTTTAGAAAATATTCAGGAATCAGGTGCATGCAAAAGGGAATATGCATGTAATTTAACACACAATTAAGTTAGTAAAATATTATGTTTGGTTTATAGGCCTTAAAGTAAAGAACGATTCTGCTTAGTCAAAATGAATCCATTTAAATACAGGAACGACAGAGGTTTAGTAATGTTGTAGACACAACAAATTATTATTAGTTAAAATATTTGATGAGAACACATGTACTGCCCTATGTACTAAAAACTGCATTAACAATATGTTTTTATACATTAGATGAAAATGATAGCAGAGCATTGGAATTACTATGCACGTGTAGCCCACCAGATGGCATCTGGGGCATAAAAGAGAAACTGAAGACCAAGGACCTGCATACCGCTGTTCATCCTGAAATGAACATCACTATTTCCTAGCCCATTTCAAGTGCAGGTCCTCTGTAGTGATGTCTCGTTTTAAATCATGACACAAAACAACCATTCATTTGGGGAGTCTCTCAAATGCCTTTCGGCAAACTCAAAATGAGCCTTCCTATTTTTGTCTGTAAGTAAGGTCTTTTTTCTGGCCGCTCTTCCATAAAGCCCAGCTCTATGGGGTATTTGGCTTATTGTGGTCATATGGACAGACTCTCCAGTCTCTGCTTGAGAACTCTGCAGCTCCTTCAGAATTACCTTTGGTCTCTGTGCTGCCTCTCTGATTAATGCCTTCTGATTAATGCCCTCTGATTAATGCCTGGTCTGAGAGTTTTGGTGGGTGGCCCTCTCTTTGTAGGTTTGTTGTGGTACCATGTTTTTTCCATTCGATGTTAATGGATTTGATTGTGCTCCTAGAGATCATCAGAGATTTGGTCTTCATGGTGTTGTTTGGTTTGTGGTGCCTCTTGCTTAATGGTGTTGGGCCTTTCAGAAAAGGTGTGTATATACTGACAGATTATGTGACGCTTAGAACTTTTTAAGGGCTTCATAGCAAAGCGGGT
>JAYDZG010000043.1:19838132-19848497 GCA_034509265.1 Microcambeva bendego
CAGTATGGTCCTGACCTCAGTCAGCGTTGGAATTAACTAGACCATCAATTGAGGCTTTCTTGAACAACATCAGTAGAGTGGCTGTTGACATAGCTAAACAATTTTAAACAATGACATATAGGTCACTCCATTGTAACACTATTTATTTATGAAATCCATTTTCAACAAGCTCATGGTCAGGTGTCATATTGAGCAAACAGAACGTGGCAAAGCTAAACTGCAAGCAGACACGTAACACTAATTAATACATTTACTTGGTTAAAGCCTCACTAAGCCTTAACAATTTAATATGTGTGTTTGTGTGACTATGTGTAAGGGAGACCCTGCTCTAAACCAATATTTCATTGACTAAAAGCCAGCTCCTTTCCTCCTTTGTGAAATCTTTAGTTCCTACACCAGCAAAATCAATACAACACACACACACATATATACACACCCTGCTGAATCTATAAAACGCTTTTATTGAGTAATTAAACGGCCATTACAGTCACCGGCAGTGCAACACTAAATCAGATAAAGCCTTTAACAGGAGGACTTGGACACATTACACAGACACACACAAATTACAATGAAATCAAATAATGCTTGATCATGAATTACATTTCCTTAAAAAAACCTGTTCATTCAACCCTTTAGTGCCAGATTTGGAAGTGGTATAAATTTGTACAAAACAGTAAGTACTCTTGGTTAAGTTTGCACCTGATTGAGAAATTTTATCCAGAGCTATATGACAATACATGGCCTTTGTCTTTACTGTCCAGTTCAGATCAGGATTCTGAACAAAACTCAATTTTATAATTTTCTTCTCGTGTTGCTTTTGCTGAAATCTGCCTTTTCCCACTTAGTCTAAGATTTCTGGCATAAGGTAGCCAGGTGAAATCCAAAACCTCACTGTTCTGTATATAATACATTGTCTAATAAATCTTGACCAGACTTACTGTCGCTGCTGCTAAAATCCTTATAAAAATAGACAAATATTTGTATCAGACCTAGTGTAGAATGACACACTCACTTACTTTCCAAACCGTTTATCTAGTCAGGGTTGCTGGGGGGAAGGGGTGCTGGAGCACATCCCAACTATTCAATGGGCACAAGGCACACAGAAAAAACTCTGGATGGGATGTCGTCCATCTAAAGGAACATGCACATATAAACTAACCTATAGGGAAATTGAGTGTCTCAAATTAACCTGACTGAATGTTTTTGGACTGTGCGAGGTAACCGGAGCTTCCAGAGGAAATCCACATGGACACAAGGAAAACATGCTCCACACAAAAAGGCCCACCTGGGGATCAAATGACAGATGACAGTGCTATCCACATGACAGAATGACAAAGTAAATCCACGTTGTTACAAAAATAAATAACTTGGCACTTGGTTCCCGCATTTCAGTGCTAAGCACTTAGCCATCAAGCCACTCCAAAGAGCATGATCAAGGCACTTACTAGCCCCCTTAATGTTCTACCCTACATTGAACACAATTGAGCATCTATGGCACCTCCTTGATTGTCAAGTTCAATCTATGTATCCTGACCTCGCACACCCACCTGCAGCACTTGGATGCACTGCAGAGTCACTCTCCGCTTTCTAATACTTCAACGCAGATGATATAATGTTCTGTACTTAAGCTTTGTTATGGCTAACCTTGATCAAGGTTTTCAGGAAAATTGTAGATTGGTATTGGCCTGCACCTAGGCTTAAAAATGTTTATTTGCATGGCCATACCAAAACACCCCAACTACTTTGCTTTCCTTTAGTCAGTGATCATTTCACAATGATTCCTTTGACAACTTTTACAAGCCTTAGTTTGGTCACAGCTTTAAAGGAGCACCAACAGCTATAACAGGGGCCGATAATAGACCAGATCTGCATGTGTATGTGGAGAAAAAAACAGAACAAGATGGTTTGAACAATCTCAGTGTTGTGTGCAGACTGCTTTGCTGTGACTTTTTTTATTTCTGCTACAGAATAAATGAGGCATTCAAAGACTTTAGTGACCTCTCTTCCTGACAGGAGAGACCAAGGAGGATGTTTCAGCACAGACAACAGGGGCTTCATACACAGGACTCAAACAGACTTTCTATATATGGTATATATGTGCTATTGCATAAATGACCTCATACACTATCAAGTCACATTATTATGACCACTTCCTGCTTTTGATGGCTGCAGCATGACCAAGATACTTACTTGCCCCACTAACTTCCTACACTTGAACCCAATTGAGCGTCTATGGGACCACCTTGATTGTCGTGTTAAATCTCTGTATCCTCCCCCCACTCCCACCAGCAGCAGTTGGATGCACTGCAGTCAGCATGGCTTTAGATACCCGAGACAACCTACCAGGACCTTATTGAATCCCTCTTTGCTGTTTAGCTGCTGTCCGTGCTGCACATGGTGATTGCTCTGGATATTAGCAGAAATACATAACTAGGCCAGTTATGTATTTCTGCTGTGCCAAATATGGCCAGCTGAGGGGGCATGGAGGTGCAACGGAGGTTTGGTTATTGTAATAACATAGTACATGTCATATTCTGAGGAAATATGATTTAAAATTGTTAAATTAATTACTTTAAAGTAAAGTATATATATGATACAGTTTGATCAGTTTGAAATGTTTTATTGGATGGTCTGTTGTAAATGACACACTGCACATCCCTAAATGTTTTCAATGTTGTTTCAACATGTTTTTATTTTATTATATTTTAATTAAAAACAGCTATTGTAAATTTATTTTCATTGTATCCTGATTGCATTACAGAGAAGAGACAATAGACACCTTCAGTTACTTTTTAGTTGAGTAGATCTTTAGACTAGTAACTTTACTCGTACTTAAGTAAAAATTCAAAGTAATAGTACTACTACATTTTAGTCCTCTTTCCACCTCTGCCTTGGAGTGTTCAATGGCTCAAGGTGGGAGTGTTTCTATTTCACAGTTTATCTATCAGAGATTTTCATTTTTCCTGAAACCTTGATGCCGTCCCCAGTCCCATCAAGTTTTCTATTTCAGCATGAGCGCAGCACACTTTATGATTTATGTAAATAAATGTATTATTGCCATGTGTTAGCTAATGTCTTTGGCCAGTCTATGTATTGTGTATGTAGAGTGAAATGATGTAAACCCTGAACCTGAGTCAATCTAGCAAGGTTACAAGTTCTGAAGATGAAAAAAAAGGCAGTGAAGTGGCTTCTCACAGAAATCAAACTGAAGAGCTGAAAATTTGTATTTAAGGGTTAAGTCGATGAATAACAGGACCTATTCAGATATTCAATGATTAGACTAAACGTGCCCATCCCAACTATACTTCATATTGACGGTAATTGGTATGTTCTTTGCCATTGCACAGCTGTGTCTGATTTTATATTGCACACTTTAATTGAGCAATTTCATTTAATCAAAAAATTAAGAATATTTCCACATGGCATAATTTCACAGCCATACCAATGAAAATCGGAATCACTGCTCTCTTGTCTGACTGCTTTTACTCTTCTCATCCTCTTCCCTCCCCCTTCTACTCATCAAGCAGACAGATTATTCGGAATGTGTCTGAAATAGGCAGTCGGGGCTTAAATCACTTTCCGAGCTCTCTAATCGAGAGGCGAGCAGCTCGCATGCCAATGACCATTTGGGCTCTGAGCGCCATTTCGCTCACTTAATTAGAAGAGTAGCGTGTTAATTTACGAGCACAAAGCAGAGAACACGATGAGGGATGTGTGGATCGGGTCTGTACTGCCTGCAGGAGACGCACACGTCTTTAATAGATCGTTAGCATGTTAAATGTCTCAATCAGAACTGGCAGCTCTCTGCTAATACAGGTGGAAAATTACAGCTTCGCAGAATTGTGCACACATTCTGCATGAGCTAATAACACATTTGGTGCACGTTATCATTGCATTTATTAATCATTTGCATTCCAAACTGGAAAAAGTTTAGGAGCCTTTTGTACTTATTTTTTACTATCTTGAACCTCATTTACTTTGTGCTATACGACATATTAGCTGGTTTAGAACCAGGATGCTGCCTTCACCATGCTTCACAACTGGCTGTTTTTTCAAACTTTGTGTTGGACATTTTTTAACTATTCTCATCTAGTTATCTTTCTGTAATTGTTCTATAATGGTTATATATATATAACTATAGGTCACACTGCCTAAACTGATCTTTCTAGCAAATATTTGCACTTTTTGTTACAGGGCAGAGCACCTTCACAACATAATTTTAATCTTATTGTGAACATATTACATTTGGTATTTGGCGCAGGTGTTTAATATAATTTAAAATACTGATTGTTTAAATTGTTTAAAATGTTTTTGTAATAAACAGGGCGGCACTGTGGCACAGTGGCTACAGCACTGTCGCCTTACAGCAAGAAGTCCTGATTCTTTCTGTGTAGAGTTTGCATGTTCCTTTCGTTTCTGTGTGGGTTTCCTCCAGGTGCTCTGGTCTCCTCCCATAGTCCAAAGACATGCAAGAAAGGTGAATTGGAGATGCAAACTTTTCTGTCAAAACGCAACGCTTGTTGTGAACGCAACACAAGAGAAACATGATGTCGAAATCTTTATGAATAAGTAAATAAAGAAAAACATCATTAACAACTAACATAAAATTTAACAGCTTGGTAAATTCTATAAACTATTTCAATTTTAAATGTAGTAGTGAATATAAGTTTTCAATATATATCATTTTATTAGTTTATTAATAAATGATGGGTTACAAGTAGAAAAAAGATTAAAAAAAAAGTGAGAAAAGTAGAGAAAACCAACCCAACTAAGATAAATATTTAAGGAAATAAAAGTATGTTGAAACTGTTTTAGCATTTACATGGGTACATCTCTAAATTCTTTATTATTGATTCTCATTTCGAACTATAAACTTTCCTGCAGGTCATTAACTGGGAAATGTAAAAAAGGAAATAAAAAATCAGATACAGGAAGTTGGTACAGAACTCCAGATAAAGCTTTTTTTTTAAATTGCTGAATTATGCATATGGGGATAAATATAGCAGTGTATATTTTAGCAGATTGGCCAAGGGAAAAAAACATAACTCAAGGATGTTAGTAGAGGTGAGGAAGAGGAAGGAAAGTGAGGTGAACTAAACAAAACCAAGCAGAGGAAACCAGTTAAAATAGTGGAAACAAATCAATTTGTTACATTGTCTGACTTTAAGTACAATGAAGTAAGATATGAGTGAGAGATTATATGATACAGTTACAATGAGTGCTACAATGAGGGAGAAAATAACATGGCTTGAATCCTGAATTATTGCTCGATCTCTTTTATGGAATTTCCAAAAAAGAAGTGATTGCTTCATGCTGTGAATTCAAGTCCAACCCAACAAGCTGATTTTATGGATGCATCGTTCATCTACATTTTATCACATCATCACCCATCAGGATCACATAAACATAACCACCTCTATATTGCAAGTGTTAAATAATGAAGACAGCAGATTAACTGAGGAGCTATAGGTCACACAGAGACTTCTGAAGTAATATTAACATATATCTGAAAATGTGTCTGATTACGACTCTACTAGTCATTACACTCAGGGTTCTTAAATATTCTGCACTGCTAAAGGCCTTTTCTTACTACACATGAATTCATAGTAGGTGTAGCCACTGGCTTTTGTCCACTACTGCAATGCACTGTGGTCCTGCTGATAAAATGGTTAAGAACCGCTGCAACCAAAATATAAAATAATATGATTGACACATTTGTGATAAAAATATTTGCTATGCTAATTAATAAATATGTGAGAGAGAAATAAACAAGCTACTCCTGCAGTCAGTGGCAATGAATAAAAGGGACGCATGTGTGACGCTCTCAAATAAGATTAGACAATCTAGAGAGGTAATAAACAATGTCATTCTGTGTTGTACAATGAAGATGCTTGCTGAAGTTGCTGAACATGTTATTTTTGTACTATAATTTTTGTGTATTTTTTCCTATGGGATCGAGTTTGGGATGTGTGCTCTCAATATAGATGAACTGTACAATTTGCGGAGGAAAAGAGACCCCTGGTAGACCCCCGACAGACCCTGGTTTTTTAATGAAAAACTGACAGAGGGTTTCTTTAGAGATTAGGATTGATTGTTCGAGCCAACAAACAAGCGAGTGTGTGTGTTTGTTTCTACAGAAAAACAAGGCCACTATCTAAGAAATAAATCTGAGAATTCATTCATTGTCTATTTTACCAGTGCTTCATTTAGGGTCATTGTAGGTTTGATTCCCTGAACAAAAAGTAGGAAACACCCAAGACAGGTCACCAGTCCATCACAGGGCAAGACATACAGTATTTATACCTAATTGGAATTTACAGTGACTCCATTTATTTTGTTGAATTGTGAGGAGACCAGAACACCCCCACATGGAAACAAATAGAACAAACTCTACATAGAAAGGATTTCAATGCGCCACCTTTTGCATTCTAAGATATGAAAGCATATGTTTACAGCTGTAAAACCCCACAAATATCCTTAATGCATAAATAATCTGTTATAGTTTCCTTTTGAAATATAATTTTAATTTAGTGGAAGCTTTGTGGTTAAGGTACTTGTCAAGTCAGGTCAAGTCAATTTGATTTATATAGCACTTTCAAAGCAACATAATTCTGGACAGACGGACCAATTTAGAAAGCCAAGGGTGACAGAGCCAAAGAAAACTCATTAAAATTGCAGAAAAAACTGAGAGGAACTAGACTTAGCAGATACCATCCACCTTGGGTGGACTAGTCATCAGAAGGTTGCCAGTTCAATCCCAATTACTCCCATAACAGAGCCCAAATCACAGCTCTTAACACCCAATTGCTTGCAGAGTATTCAGACATAACTGTAAGTTGCTTAAAACTGTTTAATTGTCATCACTAAGTTTGCGGTTACAGAGGTAATCAGAAAATGACTTTATAATACAAACTCTCATTACATGCATAACACAGGTCAGCTTGATCATCAACTCTTGCTGTCAGTGTGACTGCAGGGATTTTCTGCTGCTTGTTGGATAATGAACATTGCTGGAAGGATTTGCAATTTGCCTGCAACACCATCTGTGAATGTCCAACCCCACTCGCACAGCTAAACACGACCAGGCAAAGCAATCTGCTCTGCATATATATATCACTCACTCATACACATGCACTGACACACACGCACACACACTCACACACACACACACACACACACACTCACACACACACACACTGAAGAAAGGATGAAAAGAGAAATAGAGAAAAAGATATCTAAAATACTGGAGAATTGCATTTTGTCATCCAAATATAAATTAGGCATGTAAGGACTGTCTCTGCGTGAGCCATACTGGTTACCACCATAAGCCCCAGATTTCCAGCGGCATTTATTACTTTTATTACGTGCAGCCAGCGGACCAAGTGCATGGATACTGGGCTACATGATTGTGTTCCGTAACCTCTTATCAACTTGGTTTTCCCCTCCAGAAAAATGCTATCATAGCTCAAAAAATCAATCTGCCACACATACAGGAGCTATGAATAAAATATTCCAGAGCACAAGAGAACGTAGATTGGAGTCTAAAAAATAAGACAAGTGTTGCAAAACTCTGCAACATGAGCTAAAACACACCATATAAAATATCTTGAATCTGGCATTTGCAATACTCTTTTCAATAAATATATCTTAGTGCTTACAGTAGATTCAGAACCCTATTGACACCTTTTATCTCATAGACCTGTTTTGAATTGATATAATTGGCTTTTTACTGAACATCTAAAGCAACACTAAACAATAAGATTTCATGAATGCAAATAACTGGCAGACAAGTCAAATTCCTCCATGTACCAACTGGGTGAATAGTTCCAGCCACCTGTTTGCTTTTTCCTGTGTACAGACCTTTAAATAGTCACAAACTGTTTTCCCTACACATACACTATCTACCCACTAAGATCATCAAACAGCCTATACTTAATAACCCAAAAAAGCATTCAGACCCTTTGCTGTGGCACTGTGATGAGGTAGGTAATTGTCCTAAGGATTTCCTAACGGAATCTACCAGTTGCTATTTAAATTAACAGGGCACACTATGCAATACTTTCTTAACCCAGTATTTTTACACCCAACGGGTGTGCTTGTGTGCTCTCTACATACACCGAGCTAGTGTGCTCTCTACATATAGCAATTTTACGTAATGTGTTGTCCGCTCCAGAGAAGGTTGTTTAAAATCCTAGATGTTCCATAGTACTTTTCTGTACACAGGAGATGTTATTTGACATATTAGAGCATTGTGCAACTTCATCCAATCCTTGGTTGAATGGCATGATACTAACTGTTTTAGCAGTATTGCTTTCTAAGCAGTGAAATCGAATAACCTGCCTTATATGCCTTATTAGAATTAGTATGTAAGACAGTGATGTGGCTAGGTCTTACTGTCAACAGCTCACTAGGTTTTAAAACACACACAGTGTATTTTAAGTAAATTATAATAAACTGAAAAACACAAGAATTAGTTGCTCAACCAGTGTTGGCAATTACATCTTCTAGATGTCTATAGTAAGAAATATTTTGTTTTTTGTGGCAGTATTGTTTAATTGGTACAGTGGTACAGTGTTTAAAATCTCCAAGGTTGCAAACATCCTGCTGATATACTTTATGTTAAATGTGACCATTGTTCTGATTTGTCTGGATGCTCTTTTCCGAATTAGAAGTGTTGAATGTGCTAAAGAACTATTTGTATCCTTGCCTTGTAATTGTTTGCTTGGTTCTGCTGTTTCCTGCATTCTGCAACAATTGTTATAGCTGTATTTTCTCTTAACTTGTTTGTCAGAGGGCATGTTGTGATATCTTGGCTTGCACAACTGTCTAAGGATGATTTGTGGTTGCTTGTAATTTCCTCTTGAAGATATAGAAAACAATAGGCCAGAAGGAGGAACACCATAGACAGTTTGTTATCAAACACATTGCATTTCATTGGCAAAAGATGTAAAACAGAAGAATAAGATGTATTACACCCCTAAAGTGAACCATTATTTCATGTCTGAGCTACCTGTCTTTACTGTTATGGCTGGTCAAGTCTTCATTAAGGTTGCAGTTGTGTAAGACAGAGAATGCACTGTGTGTTCATTTAAGTAGCTATCTAGCTTGTTTAAAACACTTTCGGAATTATGATGTCTCAATTACTGCCAGTTCTATATGCAACACCCTAAAATATGATTTCATGCATTGAAATAATTGGCATTCCTCCACATACTGACTAGTGGAATATTTTAAGCCACCTGTTGGCTTTTTTCCTGTCTGCAGATCCTTAAACAGCCACTGAAAATCTTCCCCTAGACATACAGCTTCTAGCTACTTCATTAGGAATTATTTAACCACATCACAGAGATGCTCTACTGGGAAGTTATGTCTACTCAATTTTCAACAAAGTGTAACCAACCATGCGTTCTGGATATAACAGCAAAAATTAAGATTTTTTTTACACCAGACACTGTTTTTGCATTATTCAAATGAGCACTGTGGTCACATATCTCAATTATTGGCTAGTAACAATAATGTCCATTGTCGTATTCTGCTTGAGAAGCCACCTCAAGGTTGTGAGATAAAATGATAATTTGGGTTAATGCAACCTTTATTACTATAACCCCTGTAAATTCAGAATTTATTAAAAAGATGTATATGTGTGCAGAACTACCACTCACGGGATGTTTTAGCACAATTCTGTTTGAACGGATCTGTATGGAAAAACCCTTCCTAACGTTTACTACGAACAATGAAAAGCATTGTAAACTCATGCAGACAGAGATCATGTTAGAAGTATAGAGGTAAAAATGTTTAAAAAATGTAAAAATACACCTACCATATACACTGCTCATCATGTCGCTAAGCAGGACGGATTGAATGTGAGAAAAAAAACAAGAAATCAGATCAGAGATCAGACTGCTTAGAACATAAATAAAATATTTTTTTTAATCTGAACCTTTCACAAGTAGTTTTAGTACTAATATATTTGAAAGAAATTCAAATTGCTTACTCATCTATTTACTTAACTTCAATTCTCTCTTTATTCTGTTTATTCAGTGCTAAACTAGATATATATGAGATTTTTTCTTCTTCAACTGAAAAGCAATAAAGAATTTACATCCTGGAAAGAGAATTTACCCATCACAGGGTGACACTACACACCTAATCACACCTTGGGGCAATTAGGAGAAGCCAATTCTACTTTTTTCACAGACAATGGTCAAAGGTAAGAATCAAAGACCCATTTTGGTGTGCAACATCAATGATCCCAAAGTAGTGTTCTCTTCTGTGTATTAACTCATGAGTAAATAAATTAACTAACCATATTATTCTTAATATCGTATTTTCACAAAGTTTTACACAATCTGTTGTACTTAAAAG
>JAYDZG010000043.1:19893112-19904612 GCA_034509265.1 Microcambeva bendego
GTCCAAGGCACTGCTTTGTGTCTAGTATTTTCGGATAGCTGTGGACCTACCATAACCATAATGAAGAGATAAATAAAGGCACTGATTAAAATAAATAAATAAATTAATAATCCAAACGCTCACAATGAAATATTTTGATAATATTATTTATGGATCAGACATGTCTTACAGATATTTATCATTATCTGCAATAAAGTAAAGACTTGTTTTAACTGACCTCCTTTTAACAGAACAAAATCTTGAAAACCTTGTCATATACAAATACAGAGGTTTGTTACAACAAAACTCTTTCTATGCAACTTATTCTTAGTTAGCCATTGTACACCACTCTTGAAGCGGAGAGAGAAGAGGGCCTTGCTCTAGGGTTCAACAGTGGCTGAATGGCAGAGCTTGGATTTGAACTATCAGTAGTTTAGTTGAAAGTCCTAAGCACTACACACTAGGCTACTACTGTGGTAGAGCAGTGGCCAAGTCAGGCTAACAGTTCTCAAGTTCTGACTATGAACAGAAAACATGAAACAGGAAAGGTTGTAACTCATAGTAACTCATAATACCGCATATTTTACTTTATGACCATGGCAAACAAAAAATCTCCTCTACCACACAAGGTAAATAAATTATTTCCCCAGTAGTTCAGTAAACCAAGTTTATATTTCTTACAGGTTTTATATGTCATATTACATTAAATATATATATTGTACATAATTTGCAACATTGTTCATTGTTATTTGTCCATATGTAGCATTTTTGTGGAGTGCCACACCCACAAATATACAGTTGTGGGAAAAAAAGAGACCACTTTTAAAAGCCATGTTGTGTTGTTCTTACTAGAATAATAATTGTAATAGAATAGAAAAATACTTCTCATTTTGATCAAACACATAAATAGAAATTGTAAATCTAAAAAATGATCATGTTGAAGCTGTCTCTTCTTTCCATGACTGTATATCCCTACGTGCATTAATGAACCTTTGCACTCATGATCCTATACCAATTTACTTCTGTTCCTTCTAAGAATGAACCAATACCACTTTTTCTCATACCCAGTATGAGTACTTGCATTTGGGTACTGTCTGATACCAAGTGCCCATACGAGTGCAATAACACAAAGTTCAAACAGTGACTTAATCACAATAAATAATCAAAGTTAAATAAATGAGAATATATTACTCAATTACACAATTACTATAGCTATTTAGTCACAAATCTATAGTTTTCACCTCAACATAACCATAACTGTGTTCTCTAACAGCATTATTATATTCATAATAACGTTTCATTAAACTAAATAGAGATTTTTTTAGACTTTATTTACACCTGTAATGGACAACAGTTACACTCACATATAATAAAATATTTCCAAACTTCTGGCATTGCTCCTTCACCAACCTGCACGTTGCTGTAAAGTGCTGTTGTATTGAAGTAATTCTACGAATACAAGTACATGAACACAGTATCGGATGTATACTGGTCTCAGTATCAGTGCATCCCTAGTTCCTTCCATGGATAACTTTTGATTGATACTTACCACAACAGACTTGGAAAACCCCACACAATCTGCAGTTTTGGAGTCATCTAGCCATCACAATTTGGCTTTTGATATTTCATGAACTTTCTGGATAAAATGTTCACTTGCTGCCTAATGGAACCCACCTACTTTCAAGAGCCAGGATGAAGATATAGTCATTGCTAATCACTTCACCTTTCAGTGGTTATAATGCTTTACCTAGATTTTTTATATATACTACTTAATACCTAGTTAAAAAGGAAAGATTATTCAACGTTGTCATATAACCACAGAGCATAGAAACAGTAACAGGAAACATGAAAACATTTGTTAGTTCTGTCTCTCTTTCTATTTCTGTATGGTGTCTTCAGGCCGTGGGGAGTTGATATGCCGAGTCGCAACGTTCAGTGTATTGACTCTCCTGAGGTTTGTATCTTTTAGGGAGGGAGTTGGTTGAAGACTAGCCTGCTGGTGTGTGAGCGAGTTGTTTGTGACTGCACTCTCAGAAGGGAACACGCTGCACCGTTTCAGTGCTAGGAAGTGGGAGAGGCAGGCAGACTTGTCATTTTGCAAATTCGCAAACACATAGTGTTGGTTCTGTATCTACTGCTGAGCGCCAGGTTCTCTGCCAGCACCTTTCTGGGGTTGTGAAAGGGATCTGGTTTTTGAGTACTGAGTGTGTTTATGAGGCAGAGTGTCCCAGGAGTGACGTAGATCAAAGACAGTTACACCCACCGCCTGCCACTGCTGTTGCCGTGTGATCACAGAAAAAATACCTCACACCATCCCTCTGGACGAAGGGTGCACGTTTATGGGTGATTCCTACAAGATCTTTTAGCTGGTTTGGATTTTGTTTTAGGGTTAAATAGGAAAAATGTGAATTATAACTGATAGGCTGACAGTAGATGAGATAATATGATTACTATTTTATATTGTAGTATTTTGCTAGCTTATTCCACACTCATGTAAACTTCATATTGTGTTTTGGAGCTTTGTTTCTATCCTCCCTAAGGGATTCCTAAAGTAAGCACTAAGTAATTTAAAAGGTCAAAAAGATCAGAATACATTTAGACTTATTCAAGATCAGTGATTAGAACTCCAAAATATAAAAAACCTAAAGTGCAAGGACAGTAAGGAGTAATCCTAATGGGACTTAGATGATCCCCAAACCTTTACCAAATCTGTCATTAAATAGCGTTGAATATCTGAGACACATATCTTCTAGCCTGTATTAGGGGAAAGAGTAGAATGAAATGCAGTTTGTGTGTTAGATTATGCGACAGTAGATTATCCTTACTGCCCTTGCACAAATTACAATTTTCTTTAGACACTGATCTTGAATAAGTCTAGATGTAGTCTTATCTTTTTGACCTTTTAAATTACTTAGTGCTTACTCTAGGAAACTTTAGTCAGGCTAGATTATTGGATGGATACGCTACTATTATATTTCTATGGTTCTAACTGTGGTTTGGTGCAGTCTTAAAGTCTTTATTTGTTTTGTAACCATATTATAAAAGTAGTTTACACACATTTGTCTTCCATAGTTTAACCCGATCTGTGCAATGAAACACACATACATACTAGTAAACACTAGGGGGCAGTGAGCACACCAGAGCGGTGAGCAGGTGAGCAGTCAGGGGTTGGGTGTCTTGCTCAAGGGCACTTCAGTCATGACCTGTTAGCTCTGTGAATAGAACCGGCAACCTTCCAATCACAAGCCCAGTTCTCTAACCACCAGGCAATGACTGCTCCTAAACATACTGTTACAGTAGTCAGAAAAAAAACTTACAAATACAGATACAGCATTGCTTCTATTGTTGTCATGACCTGTGCCATACATCCAAGACAAAGATAAGACTAATCATTGAGACGAAAGAAGATCAACATTGAGACCACTCCATTAACTGTTTAGAGCTACTCTTCCCATTTTACTGACCATGTGCCTGCCAAATATGAATGTTTTAGAGATTGGTCAGTCTCCTTAAAGACCACTTCATGGTTTGCGAACACATTTTACCTTGTCTCTATTCAATGCAATTAAAATTTATTTCATGTTTGTTTCATTGCAGCCCCCAGTGTGACTAGTAGGCTAGCTGGTCCGGCTCCTGGAGCAGGATGTCAATATGGCTGCCCAGCTGCTCGTTCCTCCCGGACCTGACAGCTTTCAGCCCTTCCGTCCAGAATCACTTGCTGCCATCGAACGGCGCATCGCTGAACAGGCAGCTCAGCGTTCCAAAAACGATAGACGTAATGATGAAGACGACGAGAACGGGCCTAAGCCCAACAGTGACCTGGAGGCGGGGAAATCCCTTCCTTTCATCTATGGGGACATCCCGTCTGCGATGGTGTCTGTCCCACTAGAGGACCTGGACCCCTTCTACAGCAACCAGACAGTAAGGGGGAGGGCATGGGGAGAAATATAAGGGAAAATGGGGTAGACTGAAGGAGGGTGTAGGGTGGAAGCAAGTGAACATGGATAGACTAGGGCTGTGAATACCAGAATACGGCATGGTAAAAAGCATGCAAAGACACAGAAGTGTTTAGAAAGGAAGGAATTACAGGAAATGGGGACTGGGGTGAACTGGACAAGAAAGTGAAAGACAGCAAAGGAACTGGGAGCAGGACGGAGGGATGGAGCCGTATACAGCAAAAAGGTTTAGAGAAGTATGTAAGTCATTAGAAAAAAAAAAGAACAAACTAAAGAACCAGTAGACTAGGAAAGTAATTAGAAGGGAGAATAATTGAGGTTTGAATTCTAAATTATTTGACTTAACTACAGCAGTTAGCCTTTATAGACCCAGCATTGAATGGTGTTATATGTGATTCTTTTCTGATGTTCCTATCTTGTTGTTTCAGACCTTCATAGTATTAAATCGTGGAAAAGCCATCTTTCGCTTTAATGCCACGCCCGCCCTCTACTTCCTCAGTCCCTTCAATCTTGTGAGGAGACTCTCCATCAGAGTGCTGGTGCATTCATATCCTTTCTATCACACTTTTCAGCTAGCCTGTTCGTTGTTAGGAATTGTGTGAATCTGAATTTTCTGCAGTTCACACTGCCGGTTGCACTACATAACAATATCATACAATTGGGGACATTCACACTACATGATTGATTGGTGATAGGGGGTCACCATCTATCACCTATAGTCTCAGAAACTTCATTTTGTCCCTAAAACACATGAGCGATGAGGGTTATAATGATACCATCCAAAAATAGCATTGGTACATCCCTAATTCTTAAAAGTAGCAAAACTGCATTGGCACATCCTTCATTCTTATAGACACTATATTATGCCCCTGTGCCACATATTTACAACTCCTCCCCCAGGTTTCACCTTACTGTATTTCTTGCACACTTGTGGTCAAAATATTTAGTGTGCTAGATATTTTCCTTCAGTCTGCAAACCTCCAGTGAGTTGTTGACTAGGTGCTCAGATTTAGCCATTGAATAGTTCACACATATCAACTGAGAGTCAAGTTTTGAGCCCCCTTCCAAGCTGGCTTACCTAGTGAGGGGCAAAATGGAGGCAAAAATGATGGATAAGAAAATAATAAAAACAGCATTTGTTAAATACAGTACTTCGCAGACAATAGGCGGGAAATGTTAAAACTATTTGCTAAAATATAATTCTAAAACTGTTATAATATAAAGAAATAAAAAGTAGACATTATAAGCAAATATAATTTTAGCAATTTAAATATTTTGGAAAGGGTTCTCTGAAATGTATAAAAGGCTTTTCTAGCGACAGTGTGCAAACTCCATATTATTCCCAATGCTTCTGAAATGGGTTGATCAAAAACTCAAGGTCAGGTGTTGACAAATATTTGGCTATATTATGTAAGTAATAGTACACCTCATGTAAGAGAGTTTAGGAAAAAAGTCTTGCATGTAAAACCCACAACAATCTCTGGATCTCACATGTCATAATTGTGTGAGGAATTGAACTTGGATTTGTATTCAATGGAAATTCACTGACTATGTGTATGTATGTGAAATATTTATGTATAGTCAATATTTATTATGATTATGCCTTAACTGAAACTCACCATGTTCAGTTTTGTGATTATGTGCACCATTTTGACCAACTGCGCTTTCATGACGCTCAGCAGCCCCCCGGATTGGGCCAAGAATGTGGAGTACGTTTTTGTTCTTAAACTCTTATGTGTAAATAAACCACTATAAAACAGGGATGCACAACTCTGGTCATTGAGAGCAGAAATAAGCACAGCTGAATTGTTTTAGTGCGGTTATTTTGTGGGCTAGACCCCGGAATGTGTAAGGCCATGTTTAGTCCTTGTTTTATATAATAATGCACAAAGCAGATAGATACAATATGTAGAGTATACTGCATTTGGAATGATGTGTTATCGTCTTTGTAATGATTGTTAATGGATGAGGGTGTTTCTTTCTACAGGTACACGTTCACAGGAATTTACACATTTGAGTCTCTGATTAAGATCCTGGCCCGTGGTTTCTGTGTGGGGAAGTTTACATTCCTGCGAGACCCATGGAACTGGCTGGACTTCAGTGTCATCCTCATGGCGTGCGTGTTCTTCCCTGTCTTTTATTATTACAATATTTTAATCATCAAAATTGAATGAAAAGTTATTAATCCTAAACTTTAGTGTTGTAATAGAGCTATGAGATTAGTGCAACTAAGTCTTCCTACAAGCTTACAAGTTGAATTTCAACAACTTATACACAGTAGTTTGGACCATCAGCAGAATTGTGTTAACTTACACCAATGCATATAGTAGCTCTGTGTTCCAGGCCCAAATATAATTTTATTATTCTGAACTAATGGATATTTTTTGCTGCATTGAACTAACAGCTCTAGTGCAAAACTAAATTCATTAAATCTAGCCTGACGAATGATGCGTTTATAAAAAGTGGAATGTGTGTACATCTTATTTATTTATACCAATTAATTTTAGTTTAAAGATTACATTTTGTATTGTTGAGATAGCTATGTGCCATATTCAGAGCGTAGTTAAGTTGTGCTCAATGTGCTATTCTTACTGCACTTATGATATTTCCAAAAAGTTATCTTTATTTTTAAACTCGCTATCAGATTAGAAAGAAACTGAACACAATTATTGCTAAGAAGATCATTTTAGGTCAATACAATATACGGGCAACACAAGCAATGCTCTCGCCTCATAGCAAGAACACTCTGGATTTGATTCTCTAGCCAGGTAGCCAGGGCCCTTTCTGCGTAAGGTTTGCATGTTCTCCCTGTGTCTGTGTAGGTTTCCTCTGGGTTCTATGGTTTAGTCCAAAGACATAGTGTCAGACCAGTTGGAGCAACAAGACGATGCCCTAAATTTGAATATTGGTTATGTGTGATCCACTGAGGATGGTGAAGTACTCATAAATGTGTGGTGCAGCAAGTTGTGTGAGTGCCACAGTTTTTGAGAGCCCAGGACCTGATGACACCTCATCATTCTATGGAGTTTGTTTGTGTTTGTGCACTGGAGTTAATCACAGTTTTTCAATGGGTGCAAAGCAGAAACACCCAGAACGGGGGGTTGGTCCATCACAGGGCACGCACACACAAACACACACTGCAATTGGAATTGCAATTCAGGATCTCTAATTAACTGACTGCATGTTTTTTGGACTGTGTGAGGACTCCAGAGCTCTTTTAACAAACTCAGACAGACACATGGAGAACATGCAAAGTCCTCACAGAAAGGACTGACATCCTGAAGGTTGAACCGATGACCACCTTGTCATGACTTGAAAGTGCTACACACGTAGCCACCGTGCAGCCCCATCTCAATTAAAAATGAAAAAGGTTATGCATTTCAGTATCACAATTAACTATATTGACCTGTTTATTGGTGTATCTGCCAAATCTGAATACGGTCCCTTGTATGTGAGATATATACAGTAAGTGTTACCTTGTACAACCAAAAGTGTAATGCTGGTATGGGAAGTGAGTGTGTGTTTGCTTTTTGGTAACTCTTTATTTAATCCTACAGGTATGTAACTGAGTTTGTAAACCTAGGCAATGTATCAGCTTTGCGCACTTTCAGAGTGCTCAGGGCATTGAAAACAATCTCAGTTATACCAGGTAAGGCCTTTGCGTGTGCGTGCGTGTAGGCGTGCGTGTAGGCGTGCGCATGCGCCTGCGTGTGTGTATGCACAGACAGTGTCAGTCAGATGTGCGTCTACGTGCAACCCTCTCCCTCTTCTGCTGCCTTGTCCTGTCCTAACGTGCGCGTGTGTGTGTGCGTGTGTGTGTGCGCGTGTGTGTGTGTGTGTGCGTGTGTGTGTTTTTGTGACCTCCTCTCCCTTCTCCTGTCCTCCCCCCTCTCCTTACAGATATGTAACTGAGTTTGTGGAACTGGGCAATGTCTCTGCACTGAGAACCTTCAGGGTTCTGCGAGCGCTCAAAACTATTTCAGTCATCCCAGGTGAGAGCTAGCAGCCAGGTCACGGCCAGAGGCCGCCGCTCTGTCCTTCCAAACTTGCGCTCATGCCATTCCCTCCTTCGCTGGCCTCTCTTCTTCTTGCTCGTTCTGTCGTTACCAGCGGCTCAACAAAATCAGGAATCCATGCGCTTGAGAACAAAAAAAGGATTCCAGGCTTACGTAGAACACAGTGTAGTCTTTAAATGTAGTATTTTTTTCTTTTGTTTTACTGTTAAGCTCTGTTATTTCTCACAGATCAGGTCTTGGGAAATACACAGGCCCTTTTTAATTTCTCTTCTTGTTTTGCATGAGACATTGCTAAAGGCTACAGTGTCACATTTGAAGGAGTTTTCTTCTTTTCCTTTTGCTTTTCCTGTCTTCTTACTTCCATTCTGTTTGTTGAGTTTAAAGAAAACTTTAATTTTCTTGTTATGCTAACTTTGTTTTTTTCTTCCCTCATTTTTCTTCTCTTTGTTTTGCATGATTTCTTCTTTTTATATCCATGTTTGTTTTTTATTGCTTTTTAAAAAATATTTAACAAGATTTATATTTTCCAATTTCTGATTTATTTATTTCTAAAGTTTGCTTCTTTATAAAGATCTTTTGACATTTTCTTTCTCAACATCATCTTATGTTTTTATTAATGTCTATCATTTGCTTCTTTGCCCTTCTGACTTCACTTTTTATGACCCCTGTTCTTTCCTCTCTCTCTCTTTCTCTCTCTCTCTCTCTCTCTCTCTCACTCTCCCTGTTGGTCAATTGTTATATGTGCATGTGCACCGTCGCCAGTCTGGTATATTTCATGTTGTGTATGATTGTATAGTTAAGTATTACACCATGACCCCCCAAACACACACAAACAAGAAACACATAGACATATATTGCATGTTCTAAATGTTAAAATAAACAGAATCGCTAAGCATGTCTCATTTTAATGCACTACTTATGCATAAAATGTATATTTAGCTTGTTACCGCAAACCATGTGACCTGGCTAAGGTTGTCCATGTCATTACAAAATAATACTAGACTGTGACCCAACTGAGCAAAATTCCGCCCATAAGTTTTTTCTGTATTTAAATTTTTTAAAGTTTATCAAATTTCATACGATAAGTTGAACATTAGCTCAGATAACACTGCTGTGGTATGATGGAGGTGATGTAAACAATGTGTAAATCCCCCAGAGCCAATTAAAGTTCCTTTCATTTACATACGCCCACAATGCTCTGTAGAAGGAGATCCAAGAACCTGAAATATATACAGTATGTTGAACCCTTAAAATAGTTCTAAAAAGTATGCTAACCCATCAGCTAACTAAAAAGCCTAAGAAGAAACCCAAAACCCCTATTCAAAATAAAGTTAGCTAAAATAAAACTGTAATTATAAATAAGCAAACATGTTGTCATGCTAAAAGTGGGACAATAACACAAATGAGTGGGCTGATGTAAGCAATGTGTAAATCACCCAAAGCCAATAAAAGTTACATTTACATACTCCCACAATTCACTGTCTAATGTGTTCTAAGAATGTTGCGGTTTATTTCTAACTATAATGAACAAAAATCATTGTTGGGTCTCCCAGGATGTATTGGGGGTCTTCTGGCTTGATGGTTGTGCTTGCTATGGCAGCACATATACTAAAATTGGACTGAGACAGAGAAGATTAGCATGGCCCATGTGGAAGGATGAAACGAAACTAAGTAAAAGTTCTTTAAAGGCACAATATTAAAACTTTTACATTCATTTATATGATGTAAAACCTACAAATCAGTTCTAAAATATACTTACTGAGCAGCTATCTGAAAAGTTTAAAAGTCTAAACCTTATTAAAAATATCAATCAAAATACATTTACCTTATGTCCGAATCTAATGATCCCAACAATGACAACCTTATAAGTAACTCTGACAGTAATCTCAGCTTTTAAGATACAACAGCACATAATGTATGTATTTATGAATATGACTGATGCCTGGTGTTTAACTGCAGGTTTAAAGACAATCGTTGGTGCTCTGATCCAGTCAGTTAAGAAGCTGTCGGACGTGATGATCCTGACCGTCTTCTGTCTGAGTGTATTTGCGCTCATTGGTTTACAGCTGTTCATGGGAAATCTGCGACAAAAATGTGTTCGAATGCCTCAAAACGACACTCAAAGCAACTTGACCACAGTGTTCAACATCAGCAATGATTTCTTCAATGACACCTTCAACTGGACTGAATACATCACTGACAAGAGTG
The DNA here is from genome assembly GCA_034509265.1 of Microcambeva bendego. Lineage (NCBI taxonomy): Eukaryota > Metazoa > Chordata > Actinopteri > Siluriformes > Trichomycteridae > Microcambeva > Microcambeva bendego. Next base: position 19,903,272 of record JAYDZG010000043.1, read on the forward strand.
AGTGGGCTTAAAACTATGTTTCTTTGTTTGACTTTTTACATGTTTCATTCAATGACTCAAATATTGTAGAAATTTGTCTCTTGGCGTGTGTTCAAAAACATAATGAGTTCTCTACATAAACAGCGTTGTAGATCATCATATGTTCATCTTATTGTCCCATCTAGGCATCGTAAAATTTAAATGCAACCTTATCTGATAAGGCTGTCCAAGCAATAATTGCGGCAAAGGATCTGTCTCAAAAACATGTCGGGCGATATGGGACAAAGAACGGAGTTGTTTTTTAATGTTAAAAAGTTATTATAGAACCCTCTCTACTTAGATTGCTGCCTATGTAGTCAGCAAGACAGCTCCTTAGGTTTTCGAAAACACCCTTATTTTGCTTCATTTGAGTATGTTGTTGGCATCACTATTTATATGGTATTAATTTCGTCAGACAAATAATTTAATTGCAGTTTATTTGTACAGTTAATTGTCAGTGAAGTGAAATATAAAATTATAGATTATTGTTTTATTGCATTTTACAAAATCACACTCTTTGCTGGAAATAGGTTGTGTAGATTAGACTGGTTGAATTAGTGTATCGTTTTGACTTGTGAGCTAATATCAGTATAAGTACTGGTTAATTAAGCTTCATGAAAACATTGCTAGTGCACCTTTGTGTTAGAGTAAAATTTGCAGTGACATGAGAGCCTACAGCTAATGTGAACTACACCAATAGTCCGTGTCAAATGAGTCACTATGTGTTTACAGCAGAGTGTTTGTGAGACATCTCTAGCTCTATGCTTTACAAAGCTTAGTTTGGACACTGACACACTCGCTGTAAGCAATCCAAGAAAAAATTGAGTGTGTTGTGTTTGTGCGTGCATTAATAATTAATTTTCTGTAAATCTCTCATCCACAGATAATTATTATTATCTCCCGAACAGCAAAGACGCCTTGCTGTGTGGGAATGGCAGTGATGCAGGGTAAAAATCCTATTGTATTATTTTTTTTATTTATTCAGTCAATCACTTAGTTATTTCATTTCAAACAAATTTAGTACAGCGATGCAATAAATTCCAGTAAGTGTTTACATTTACAGTTCAGGACAATTACAGGTCAGTTAAAACACATTCTTGTCTAAATTAGTTCCTAATAAGTTGTTTTGTTGTTTTTGCTGTTTAAAAATATATGAAAGGGACAATTTCCTTAATTTTACCATTTGTTTCTAATGATAACATGTATCAAGTATCAAGTGTGGTTTCAAATCATGCCATTTCTTATTAAAGATATGTTAGCAAATTTTAACACAGTCTGTGCAGTGAAACACAAACATATACACACCAGTGCACACGGTGCGCG
>JAYDZG010000043.1:19904927-19928521 GCA_034509265.1 Microcambeva bendego
TGCGCGGGGAGCAGTTAGAGGTTGGGTGCCTTGTTCGAGGGCACTTCAGTCATGACCTGTCGGCTCTGGGAATCAAACCGGCAACCTTCTGATCACAAGTCCAGCTCTCTGACCACCAGACCACGGCTGATTGGTCTATGTTACATGTGTTAACTTCGGGAAAGAACACTGTGTAGTCTGATTAATCAGGCATTAATCATTGTAGACTAGTAAACAAATGTTCTGATGGTGTGATTTTGAAGGGAATATTATAAAAGGGACTAACTTTAGGTGACTGTGGTGAAATCTCTTACTTATGCACCTTTTATGTTTATGAATGTATTTTTGTAATTGATTAAATCTGGTATATGGAATTGAATCTACTACATGTGCTGTTTACAACCTGCATACTGTCTTTATGGATGTGGATTTATATTTGCAGGCAGTGTCCAGAGGGATTTAGTTGTATAAAGGCAGGCCGTAACCCTAATTATGGCTACACAAGTTTTGACACATTCAGCTGGGCCTTTCTCTCTCTCTTCCGCCTCATGACACAGGACTTCTGGGAAAATCTATATCAACAGGTGCACAATCACTTCCATCCTTTACATTTTAAAGATTATGTAAACCTTTTTTGCATATGTGCATTTTTTTCATGATTGTTGCAACTGATTTTGTGACTAAATAAATATTTTTTATTTGTATTTTTTAGATGCGGGATTATATTGTTTAACTAGATTGATAATTTGGAAGTGTAGAATTTTCTGTATCTTTATTGACACTATATTGATTGACTTTGTGGCACAATTTCCCAGCTGTGATTATGGTCAAGTAAACATAAACTGTAGACAGTTATTACGCCAGAGTTCCAGAATTTTAGATGCTGTAACAGAGAGCAAGCTCAGTCAGAATAAAGGTGAAAGTAGGACAATAAACCGACCAGGCAGCCAAAGCTTTTCCACAAACCTTGTTTCTGCCTTACCACCAAAAATGAATACATTAATTTTCAATTTTCATAGTCCTTACTTCAGGCAGCTTTCCTCCACCTGGAACATAATAGCCTAACCCTCTAGCTGTAACCTAGTAATTAGGGTACAGGACTAGGAATCTGCCGGTTTAAACTTCACCACTGCTAGATGGGGCCTTAAGCAAGGCCCCAAACCCTCATTTCTCAGAGTGTTTACTGTAACAATACTTTAAGTTGCTGAACATGTAGAGTTTGAAGAGTTTAATGCCTCATCACCAATAAATAAACTGCATTTTTAGAAACTGTAGTTCATCTGATGCTCTACATTAGATGGTAGAATTCTCACGTCCTTTGGTATTTGGTTGTCCTGGATTCACAACAAACATTCCAAGACTTTAACAGGTCGCTCTTTGGGACACTGCTAGTGGTGCTTTTTTAGATTTAGCGAACCCTCGCAAATTCACGGTTCAGGGTTTGTGGACTCAGTCTTCAGCAGATTTTTCCCTGGAACCTAACTAATAATAGTTTGTGGAAACCCTCACAATTTCGTGTAAACCACTAATATCCGTGGTGTATATATATAATATAATAATATAATAGTGGTTTTATCATGGTAATATATTTTTTCATGCAATTTAATGCTACATTTTTAACAACAATATATTTTACTAATTTTGTAACATAAGTATAAGTTTAAAATAAGCTAAATGTATCTGACTTACATGAAATGACAGTACTTACATATAGGTGTAACATCGATATAGTGTTATGAGCCGGTCTTGGATAAGTTTTGAAGTGTTCCTAATGCATTGGCTTGCCAAAGTATGTTTTGAAACTCGTAGTTATAATATCATTTTCAAACATTGCTTCTGCACTGCTGCATTGAAATGTCTGTTTTCAAACTGCTGTGCAAATAGATTTGACACTATACAAATAATTTATTATAATATATGCAGTAACCCTATGAGGGGAAATGCCTGTTGATGTGTTTTGGGCCACGGTAATGCATGAATTGAGTTAGTATTGAATTTGAATGTAGGTCTGTCAGAAAATAATGATGGTTCAATGTTTTATATATTTTGACTTGAACAGTTACATCCAGCCTGGTTGTTCAGACTTTTTGTGTGCGGTTTTGTGTTATAGACCTTGCGTGCTGCAGGGAAGCCCTACATGGTGTTTTTTGTGCTGGTGATCTTCTTGGGCTCCTTCTACCTGGTAAATCTTATCTTGGCTGTAGTAGCCATGGCCTATGATGAGCAGAACCAGGCTACTATAGAGGAGGCACAACAGAAAGAAGAGGAGTTCCAAGCCATGCTGGAGCAGCTCAAGAGACAGCAAGAAGAGGCCCAGGTAACACACATACTCACATCATTAGCATCAATAACATGACATGTGTCTAATATAAAAAATGACGTATAATGAATTTTTACTTTCTCTTCAAAAATATAAACATAAGCATAATAAAGTAAATATTTTTAAAAAAGTAAACTGTACTTTACAATGTACAATGTCAAACATAGTCGTGGGCAATTGTATTTATCCAGTTAACCTCACTTGCATGTTTTTGGACTGTGGGAGGAAACCAGAGCTTCTAGAGGAATCCCATGCAAACAGGGAGAACTCCACGCAGAAAAGACAAAGAACATCAGTACTGACTGAGGATTGATTCCAGGATCTTGCTATGAGGCGACGGTGCAACCCAATGAGCCTCTGTGTTTCCCTTTTGATTGGTGTAAAGCCAAATGTGGAATATTGTGGGCCACTCAGAAGGGCTACATACCAGAACACCAGCTCAATCTTGAATAGATTGACAGGATTAAAGCCAGATAGGGTCTCTCTCATGACTGAGTACAACCCCTGCTGGATGATTGATAGCTCCTGCACAGAGATGAAGAAAGTTTGCATGATCAGGTTGTGTCTCTCCATATACAGTGCTGATTTGGAGGTGAAAATGCATACCGCTGCTACCCAAGTGTCAGAGGATGCACATGTCAGAGGAAGCATGATGCACTTGAGTAATTGGACACAATACATAGAGAAAAAAGGGACAAAATGCATAAACAAACACAAATAAATAAATAAAAACAAAAAGTGGAATATTGTGTGATTCACCTGTCCATGGGCAAAGTGGTTTCATTGCCTTTATACCTGTGATTTAATAAACTAGTTGTTCTGTCAGGGTTGTATAAAGTGTTTGCTCTGGTATTATAGTATATCCAGTATTATAAAAAATAAAATATGCAATTAGATTAATAGTATAGCTGTGCTTAATATCCCAAAATATTAAAATGAAATTACAAAATTTACAAAATCAGGAAATCCCTGACTTATCATACAGTTTTACAGCCAAACATTTACAGCCCCCATCCATGATGATTACTTTATCTTCTCCTCCCCCTGTTTCTAAGCTCTCAGTATAGCTGGTGTGGCTAACATCCCCTGTTACTATGGAAACCAAAGCAGATAAGCCATGTAATGTGTAACGTGTGTGTGTGTGTGTGTGTGTGAGAGAGAGAAAGAGAGAGAGAGAGAGAGAGAGAAGGGGATACGAAGGACACCAAAATGGTGGCTGTGTTTATTTGTTTAGAATAGTTTATAGATTTATACAGAATGTAAGAACCCACCAAACCACCACCATCACCACACACAAAGTAATTCAAATGATATATATACTCCAGTTGTGTAAATCTAGACTGTGGTTATTTGTTTCGTGAATGTATCTGTTATTGATGACAGCCTTTATCCTTGTCATCGCCATCGTGGCGGTTAAATTACTTGCTCTAAGTACGGCCATAATCCTTAAATTACTTACTAAATTAGCTCACAGTTGCAATTTGCTTTGAATACATAATTTAAAGCTATAAATGTTCACTGTGGGTTTGTCTTACTATCCACAAAATACTTCCAGGAGCAGGATTGTTTATTTATCATTAAGTAACATCTGTGATAAGAATTAAATTTTATTTTCTACATAATATTAGTAGGTGCATGCCTTATTTGTTAAATTGAATATACTGGATTTATATTAAATGGCATTCTGATTCAAGCCCCACTGCTGACAGGCGGCTACTGTTGGGCCCCTTGAGCAAGGCCCCTGTCACATGTGATTAGCTGTCACATTTCTGTAAGATGCTGAAGACGATCTAAATGTAATACTGTATTGCACACACTTTCAGTTTCTTGTACATTTTCTTTCACTCGTATGAAACTAAACCAAGGGATTCTTTGTTAAGTAGCACTGCTAGATTATACATACCTTTTAAGTTTGAGTCTGCTTCCAGTCTTCACCTAAAAGAGCAGACTTTTGATGGTGGCTTTTTTACAACTGTAAAACCTTTAGCAAGTAACCTCAATAAGCTATTTTTTGACAGCTTAATTTGGGTTGGATCCTAACGGTGGCAGTACATCTGTCACTTTATGATGTTGTATGATGTTGTTTTTATTTTGTCCTACTGTTTAATCTTACTGTTGAGGTGTATCATGAGCACGTCAGACATTCAGAGATTTTCATGTCTGACAAAGCATAAAGCAAACTCTAGTGTTATCTTCATTTCTTTTTCCATCATCATTTTCCCCTCCCCTCCCTCTCCATCTTTTGACAGCCACCCTCTCCTCCCCCTCTTGCATCCGTCCCTCATAAAGGTCAAACTGGGTATTCACATTAAGGTCATGAGACAGATGCACATTAAGTGCTTCAGTTTCTTAAGCGAGATGGAATGCTGATGTCATGTGTGATCGAACCATGACTCATGAGTTCAAAAACACCAGGTTAAAAATGTTTTTGTAATATATTTGTGACTATTTAAATCTGATAAAGCTGGGTTTAATATCTTGGTTATTTTTGTTTGCTGTTCTTTCTCACAGTGTCGTTGTCTGTCTGTCGTGGGAATTTTTGCATTCACTTTCACTATATAAGCTTGAACCAAATCTGTCTTTAGTTGCCCCTGACTACGGTGCCTGTTTCATGACTGGTTGGCAGGTTGCCGCGGCAGCAGCGACTGAGAGTGGGGAGTACAGCGGCGGGGGTGGATTGTCAGAGGAAAGTTCCTCTGGGGGATCCAGACTCTCCTCAAAAAGTGCCAAAGAAAGACGAAACCGGAGAAAGAAGAGAAAACAGAGGGAGGAAGAGGAGGAGAAAGCTGACCAGGAGAAGTTCCACAAATCTGAATCAGAAGACAACATCAGACGCTCTGGATTTCGCTTCTCATTAGATGCCAACCGGCTGTCCTATGAGAAAAAGTGCTCCACCCCGAATCAGGTGACTTATTGATTTTCTGCTGGCATTATGGTGATATATTAATGGTGATAAGACTTTTTAGGACAGATGTATTTTGTATTATCTCTCCATTAAGATAGATACCCACTAACACACAGCAAAATTCAAGTCTTGGTCTTGTTTTCAACAGATTTGATCTTGTTTTTAACATATTTTTAAAGATAAGTGCCACATTTTATGGCAGTCATTTAATTGTCCTCATAAAATAAATGGTAGAATAAATAGAAGCCGCAATACACAGCACAGCCTGGTTGAATGTAAACATAGAACATACAGCAATGGAAAATTTACACTTCGACATCTTAGACATTTTGAGTAATCAATTGCTAACTGAATTGCCGTAGGATTGCAAGGACTGCCTCATGGTGCAAATGAACAAGTAAACGTGAAGCTTGAACCAGTTAAATTACCAAAGGTTAAATCACTAAACGGCAACTTAAATTTTGAATTTCAGTATTTAAGTTTTACATGAGAAATGTCGGGAGTCATTCGGGTTCCTGGGGCTTTCACACTACACGACTGATTGGTGTCTGGAATCGATGGTGGGCTGCTCTGTTCTCACAAACCAGCAGTAGTGATCGAAGTTTGTGTGCTAATGTGTTGAAATTTAATGTATAAAAATTGAAATCCTGGAGAAAGATGAATGAATCTTGAGTGGTTTTGGCTTATATATAAGTATTGTAAAGTAAAATAAAGTGACAATTCTGGTATTGAGTGGTCTCATAAATAAATATATATATATATATATATATATACACACACAGAGTGGAGGAAATAAATATTTGATCCCACTTGCAAACAAGACTTAATACTTGTTGGCAAAACCCTTTTCGGCAAGCACAGCAGTGAGACCTTTTTTGTAGTTGATGATGAGGTTTGTGCACATGTCAGGAGCAATTTTGGTCCAGTCCTATTTGCAGTTCATCTCTAAATCATAAGCATTTTTTTCAGGGCGAGTTGTTGGGTAGTTCTCATTACGCGATTGCTCACCAAGTTCTGATCGCCGGGCGAAAGCAGAGTTTCTTCCAAACCGGCATATCAAGCAAAATCGGGGCTTAAGTTTAGTGAGAACTAGGCATTAGTACCACGAGTTTTCACCATGACGACATCAGATATCACAAAAAAATATATAGTATTGCAGTCCTCTATAAGTGCAGAAACTCAGCTAGTCTGAATGTTCACAACTTTAGCAACTTTAGAAACTGCACATTCATTTGTTACTTTTTTTAATCTGTCTCTCTTCAGTCTCTTCTCAGTATCCGTGGTTCACTCTTCTCTCCAAGAAGAAACAGTCGGGCAAGTTTGTTTAGCTTTCGCGATCGAGCACGGGACTTTGGTTCAGAGAATGATTTTGCAGATGATGAGCACAGCACGTTCGAGGACAGTGACAGTCGCAGGGGGTCACTCTTTGTACCTCGGCGTATTGAGAGAAGGAACTCGACGGTCAGTCAGTACAGCCTTGCTGCACCTCGAATAATGCTGCCAGCCAATGGGAAGATGCACTGTACTGTCGACTGCAATGGAGTGGTGTCATTGGTGGGTGGGAACTCTGTGCCTACATCACCAATTGGACGACTTTTACCAGAGGTACCAATTACACATTTAGTCTCATTAGCATTTTATTTAAATAAAATAAAAGTATCACATTTCAAAGTAACACATTTCAAAGTTCCATATTTATTTATATCTCATTAACATCTCTGAAAATTTTATTATTTCTGTGGCGTAGAATCTTTCAACAGAGACTTTTAAGGGCTTCTGAAAGAAAACATTTTGATGCGGCCAAATGTTGTTTAAATTTATTTTTCTCTGTTTCTGCAGGGTACGACTACAGAATCAGAAGCTCGTAAGAAACGATCAGGTTCTCACCAGGCATCTGATTACCTGGATGATGCTGCAGCAAGAAAAAGAGCTTTGAGTGTAGCCAGTATTCTCACCAACACCATGGAGGGTATGAAATACAAACATCCTCTCATACAGTAAAGAAAATCAAACACTGGCATTAAAATATTATTATTATGTTCACAAATCATTTTCATTTATTACTTCAGCTTCATCTGGGTCTAATTTGGTCCAGCACCTCGTATAAACATTCCATAGGGGCTCTTTAAGGTAGCAAGTTGACCTTAAGCATGTTTTAAATTAAGGAAGCTAGGCAAGAGAACCACAGCAGTAATTGTTGACATTTAGGTAACATCTCACAGACAGTGGCTGAAGGCAAAGTTTGAAACGGTTAGAAATTGGGCACTTTTATCTCAAAAAGCTTGAAGGTAATCAAGATGTTTTTGAAAAGGCCATAAAATCCTGGTAGTGGTTTGGAACTGTCTTGCTGCTCTACCATAGATGGCATTTGTATGCAGTTGTTTTTAAGTGGTTGAAATAAAAGCTGATCTTCTTACATGCAAGTGAGCTCTGCAGTTTTTTGTGACTTTCTAGATGAGTTGTCAACACTGAGCCTGTTGAGTTTTTATAACAACCATACAATTATAGAGTCAGATCTTTACATGTATTATTTTGGTTGTTTATTTTTATCTGTACACTTTTTATTTGAGATGCATGATTGGCGCTTCTCTTTTAGATTAGGTTACTACCACAATTAGATTATTGTCTGACACTTAGCACACTGATATTTTGCCATAATTTCAGTATGCTAATCGTTTGTAGTGTGGTGTTCAGAGGCTAATCAAATAACAGTAACAATGAACAAAAGTTAAAATGTTTTGTGGGTTAGTGCAGTCATGTAATTTGTCATATATTGATTCCCTCTGTACAGAACTGGAGGAGTCTCGACAGAAGTGTCCCCCCTGTTGGTACAAGTTTGCCAACAGCTTTCTAATCTGGGACTGCTGCCAGACCTGGTTGAAAGTGAAGGAGCTTGTGAACATGGTGGTGATGGACCCATTTGTAGATCTGGCAATCACCATTTGCATTGTCCTCAACACTCTTTTCATGGCTATGGAACACTATCCCATGACCAAAGAGTTCAATGATGTGCTGTCAGTCGGAAATCTGGTGAGAACTTGAATGTACCTTCATTTGCAGAAATGTGTAGATATAGATTAAATAGAGAAGAGTTAGAAGTTAAATGGTATTGTAGCTGGTAAAAGATTTAAAAAACAGGTGATTATTGCCTTCACTATCTTCAAGGAATTGTTTATGTTCTCCCTGCGTTCTTTTGAATTTCCATATGGATTTCCATGGGTGTCTTTCAAAACTGTGAGCTCTCATGATCCTACTTGCGCTCTCGAGAAGAAGTTTGTTCAAATTCTTTAGAAGATGGTTTTAATTTTACTAGTATTTTGACTGATAAACACCGGAGCTTCCAATGCTTTCTTTGCATTAAAAGGAATCCCATCATTCAGTGTGGCACGACTTTTCTAAAAAAAAAATTACAAATATTGTGGATGGATGCAGAGCAATGAACAAATTATTTTCAAATGTAAATAATTCTCCTCAATTTAATGTGTTTTAATAACCTGACTTAATAAGACTTAGCTGTCTAAGTTAGTTAGCAGTTAGAAAGCAATAAGAAAAAAACCCTAGATAAGATAAATGCATTTTCATACATAATGATGTCTTAAAGTAAATCCGGCATCAATAACAAACACTGGCCAAGTGTGAAAAATAAGCTGTACCTAATTCATGTCCCATGTCAAACACAGTTTGCTGTCAAATTCAACTTAAGGTTTGCGTTTAGAAGGCTTTATTGTTTACCCAAACAATCGCATCCTTGCACTACTTACAATGCTTTAAGTGTAAAAAGCTTCATATCACTCCATCTGCTGCTTTGTCATACATGTTGGTGGCACTTGGCTTGATATTGTCATATCAAGATATTCAATAATATTGTTTATTGACACAAGGCTAGTGATTTAACATTTTTTTATTTGTGTGACGAATAAGGCAGCCCTAGCTATAATCTGGCATCATAATTATGCCTATACATGTGATCATATCTCTGTCATCTGTGCTAAGAAAAAGCCTGTAAAGTGTTATGCTTTGGTTAATTCATCTATTTACAGTTTATTTCTTTCACTAACTCTTAATGTAATCAGACAGACAAAACTAAGTCTGGAAAACTCCCAACACATTTAGAGACTGCTGTGTATTTCATCTTCCATTTTTTATATCATTCAGTTTATGATTGTTATTTACTGACTGCCTTTGAAAATCGGTGAAATCCATTTTTATATGAAACCCATTTAGCGTGACTTTAATGGAGACCTACCAATAAACTAGAGTATGAGTGCAGTGTTTTTTTTACTAGTACATTGTTTTAATAGAATATGAGAGAAGTGGTTTTTTTTTTAATAGTACATTGTTTTACTAGAATATGAGAGCAGTGTTTTTTTACTAGTACATTGTTTTAAAAGAATATGAGAGCAGTGTTTTTTTACTAGTACATTGTTTTAATAGAATATAAGAGCAGTGTTTTTTTTTTACTAGTACATTGTTTTAATAGAATATGAGAGCAGTGTTTTTTTTACTAGTACATTGTTTTAATAGAATATGAGAGCAGTGTTTTTTACTAGTACATTGTTTTAAAAGAATATGAGAGCAGTGTTTTTTACTAGTACATTGTTTTAATGGAATATGAGAGCAGTGTTTTTTACTAGTACATTGTTTTAAATGTCAGTATGCAGACTACTAAAAAAAATCCCTTTTGTCCAGAACTTTTATGTATGACAATAGTACATGAAATAAAAAGCAGCACATATATTCTCAAATATTTAGCACAGAAGAACACAACTCAATCTATTACATAAGTGTTCCATTTTAGTAAATCCATATTTTAAATAATATTCATCATATTTTCTCTTTTTGCCTGTGTCTTTTTCTAAAGTTATATTTGTAGACACGTAGCGGTCCATTTTAACCCTTTGACAGTCACCTTTTCCGGCAACATGATGCTACATCTCATGTGACAGTAATTTTGGACATTTATCTTTATAAAAATAAAATAAAGCAACATCACTGACTTCCATGGCAGCTCACAGTTTGAAGATCTGAATGTGAAACTGAACCATGTGTATTTGTGTTAAGGTGTTTACAGGGATCTTCACAGCCGAGATGTGTTTAAAGGTCATCGCTCTAGACCCTTACTACTACTTCCAGGAAGGCTGGAACATTTTTGATGGCATCATTGTAAGCTTGAGCCTGATGGAGCTGGGACTAGCTAATGTGGAAGGTCTCTCAGTTCTCAGATCATTCCGATTGGTAAGAAAGCCTTTCTTAACGAATTTTCACAGCATAGACCCTTGATGTAGTATGTGGGCAGTTTGAAATTTTTTATATAAATTGTTAGCCATGTTGGTTCTATGTGTCATCAAATACCCCAGTTTTGTTTTAATCAGTTCCTTGAAAAAATATTTAGGTGGGCCAATAATCCTTGTTTGCCCATCTTAACAGTTCTTAGATAAAGGTGTTGAATAATTTAATAAATATAAATCACAAATGTTTTTTTCCCATTTGTTCCACAGCTAAGAGTCTTTAAACTGGCCAAATCATGGCCCACTCTGAACATGCTAATCAAGATCATCGGTAACTCTGTGGGTGCCCTGGGCAACCTGACCCTTGTCCTGGCTATCATTGTCTTTATTTTTGCTGTGGTGGGCATGCAGCTGTTTGGGAGAAGTTACCGCGACTGTGTGTGCAAGATTGCAGAAGATTGTACTTTGCCCCGGTGGCACATGGTGGACTTTTTTCACTCATTTTTAATTGTCTTTCGTGTACTGTGTGGAGAGTGGATTGAGACCATGTGGGACTGCATGGAGGTGGCTGGCCAAAGCATGTGTCTTATTGTCTTTATGATGGTTATGGTGATCGGCAACTTGGTGGTAAGAACCTTTTGACAAATTATAATTTAAAAATATAAGCAAGTATTAAAAAGAACAGTTTTCATTGTAAAATAGTGTGAGAGCTAAAGTTTTTTGTGACTTAAACACTTAAATAATGCATGTATTTTACCACAGGTAAGTAGTGTCAAATTCTCATTTGCTATTACATATTGCTAAATGTCCACTTCTGTAAAAGGAAACTCTCTCACACCTGGCTTTGGGTGGCACTTCAAAATGTGTTTACAGTCTATCGATATCTTGTGTAGGTGTTCAACATGCTAATTAGGTGGGGTGGGGTGTCACTAATGCCCTTTATGGTTGTACTGCAGGTACTGAACCTCTTTCTGGCCCTGCTTCTGAGCTCATTTAGCGCTGACAACCTGGCTGCTACAGACGAAGACAGCGAGATGAACAACCTGCAGATTGCTGTGGGTCGCATTCAAAAAGGCATCGCTTTTGTAAAGTCTGCGATAAGGCAGTTTTTGCAGAGCCTCTTTCTGACCGGCTCCAAACCGGGAAGCCTTGACGAGGAAAAGCCGTTGGAGGACCTGCACAGTGACGGCAAGGAGAACTGCCTGGCCAACCATGCATCCGTGGCTGTCGATCTGGGCAAGGACAAAGAGGGGTGTGTCTCGCCAAGCAATGGAGTTGAAAGCCATGGAAAGTACAGCATCGAGGAAGGGGATTACATGTCATTTATTCACAATCCCAGCCTCACTGTTACCGTGCCCATAGCTGTGGGTGAGTCCGACTTTGAGAATCTGAACACAGAGGATTTCAGCAGTGAATCATCTGATGTGGAGGGCAGCAAAGAGGTAAGGAAGTGATACAAAATATTATTTGTGTTTGTTGTATGAGGTTTAAAGTGGTTTGACAAAGGTGTATTTAGTGAAATTAAGTGTGGCATATCCCCTGTAAGGCACAGTGAATTGCATTACATCTGCATTATGTTGCCATTGTATCTGTTTCTATTCAACATGGAGTTGCTTATTTGACTTTTTGACCTTTTGACTTTTTGCAGCTGAATAATGTTGTGGATTTTATTCTTAACCTTCCATAGTGATGAAGTGAGAATTTGTTTAGGATGAACTGAAATCTTTCATTAACATTTTATGGTCGAAATTATGGCCTTGGTTTCATTATCTGTGTTAATAATTGAGTTCTAGGTCCAGACAATGATCTAACACAGTATCTAGGGCTTTGTCTTAGAGTGGCAGGACTGACTAAACTTGAGAGGATCTACTTTGAAGAACTGAATAGCCTGCACAAATCCAACAATGCAAACCTTGTGACAATGTATGCAACCACAGTGTCTTCTATAAAGTACTGAATTTGTGGCATTTTAAGCACTTAAAAGATTTCGACACACATTTTCTCTTAATGGGAAAATAATTGTAGATTCATGACTAAAATTAGCAATAACATTAATTCTTAATAAAATCCACGGCAAAAGATAATAAAAAGGTTAAGAGATGTGAATAATATCTGTGTGTGTGTGTCTGTGTGTGTGTGTGTGTGTGTGTGTGTGTGTGTTTATATGGGACTCCATGAACAGATTGTAGTCAGTTGGCCCCTTGTGCTTATAGCAGGTACAGCTGCTGAACAATTTTTACACTTTTTTTATTTACAAGCAGCTGAGCAGGGCATTCAGTTCAGTCTATGAATGGAATCAGCTTGTTGAAAAAATTGCTAAATGCAGCGTTAATGCCCAGGGTGAAATATTGTGTGTCTAATTATGCGTACATGTAGATTGTATGTGCTGTGTGAAAGCAGGTCTGTATGTCTGCCTGAGTAAGTGAGTCCAAATGTATGAAATAATTTATTTTTTATTTTTACCTAAACATCTTTGTGACTGGAAATATGCCTTCTAACAAATTATTGTAAATAAATGTTGTTGGTACATGCCACCTTTCTTTCAGTTCCAGAGTATGGTTCACAGTGGATTAGATCTAAATCCATACTAATTAAATTGAAAAAAATTGGGTCACATTTGAATGTAAAATATGCAAATGTGATAAAAGATCAACATTTTAGCTTTTATTTTCAGGTATTTACAACTAAATCTGATACACAGTTCAGAATATGGCACATTTTGTCTGAACCCACCCATTTTACTTTGGAACATGTGACTGTCAGTCATGTTTTGTTGCCCAGGTGTGTCCTTTTAGATTTATGTCTACACTCGGTTTCAAATTTGGGGTTTGCTGGTGCAGATTGTGAACTGTTAAGCTGAGAGTAGATGAAATATTAATCAGAGTCATTGTACAAATATTGGCCATAGCCAGTACAACCGTTTGGAATGTCCTGAAGAAAAAATACAAACTCCACACAGAAAGGACCTAGATCGCCCCACCTGGGGATCAAACCCTGGACCTTCTTTCTGTGAGGTGACAGTGGTACCCACTAAGCTACCGTGATAGTTGCAGTGATGAACTAAAAAGTGTCTTGTCTGTTGATTTAAAAAAAGATATAACTAAACTGAAGGATTTAGATGGGCCTAGTCAATCTCCAGACTTAAACCTTATAGGTCATGCATGTTACATCCTGAAGATGAGTAACACCAACTGAAAGAGGCTGCAGTGAAATCTGAAAGAACACCAAGAAAAGAAGAATGCAAATGTTTAAGGATGTCAGTAGCTCACAGGATTAATGCAGTTATTAGTCAAAAGGTGCTATGTATGACATCAAGATTTAAATACTTGGGAGTAAAAGATAAGTTGATCCTTTACCTCATATGCATCTGTTAATGACACATATTTGTAGTCTACAGCTACAATAACTATAAAAGAAAAGAACTGAATCATTGATTTGTCATATACTTACACGAATTAACAGGGCAACACAATTCTTTTCCCATCTTATTTGAAGGGTGGGTTCAAAGTACATGGTAGGCCATTTTGGTGCCCTTGGAGCAAAGAGGATTAAGGACCTGGAATTAACACTCTCAGCATATTCATTGAAAGCCCAAATTTCTACCCTCTTCTGGGCTACCACTGTGCCAAAAGTCCCATATTCTTGTTGAACATGCCTAATATGTTGTGACTCTCTGGAAATGCATTGCTAGTGGAAATTTTATATGTACTGAACTAAACAGTGTCGTGACTACTGTTCATCTCTAGTGCAAACATGTAAACAATAAGAACCATCTGTGCAGATGAACCTTAATAAAGTGGTCACATTTTGATAGGTTTTGCCGATTAATTGGTGCAGCCTCCACTCCAATACTTTTTAATATTTAAAAAGTCATATAATACTCTGTGTTAATTTATTTATATGATTGAACACAGATTTATTTGAATAAAGTTTGTAGGCTTACTATTTGTTTATTTAACATATCCTCTTGGTTTACACATATTTTGCAACTTAAATGGGCCACAACCTGATTATTCTGGGTTTTATTATTATAAACCTTGAAGGCAAATACTACAGTCATTAAATGGCAGTTGTTAAACAACAAAAATGTTAAAAAGTAGTGTATGTTCTCTCATTGTGTTACTCAGACAGCAATTCTATCACAGTGTTTTAACCCCCTTTCTTTCTCCTTGTAAACTTTTCCTGGTGGTGTGTTGATGACGTTGTTATCCATGTTATGTGAAGTGTGTATCTTTCTGTGTGTGACCTGTTATTGCAGCGTAATGAGAGACGAACCCCAGGTTTTCTCTGAGAGACCCCTGTAAGAGTCTTTCCTCTTCCCACACACTAACCATGAAGACTGCCTATGCCATTTCTACACAGCCAAACTCTCGTCTCTCATTTCCTTTCTCTTTTGGAACGGATTGCCCTTTATTTCACTATGCCTGTGCCCCTCCCTAATGCTCCTTGAACCCAACCCTCTGCACTGGAGAGAGACAGCTGTTAGCATTTCAGTTTGTTTTGTTTCCATTTTAATTTATTTATTTTCATTTACTGGGTTTGAGTTGTCGTAGTACTGGCCTTCTTTGCAGTATTAACAATCATATGGAATGAGCAAGATCATCATTTCCATTTATAGTTCAAGCCATAAGCATCTTTATATTTCCTTCTGTTCGTTTTTGTCTCTTTTGTTAACTTATTTTGACTGAGTCCTCATTTAGCATTCAGTGCTGAATGCATTTAAAGAAAAGAGTGAATGAGTGGTTGACTAAAAGGATGAGTGAGGAAAGAGAATTTGTATTGCCTCAGTAGTAGTAGTCCATGGTACATGTTTGTTTGATTGCATCTTGACATCAAAATGGTCCATAATGGAATGATGAAAGCTGCTCTAGCACTGCAGCTATGTTACTAATCACGTCAACCATCAGCTTGGTACCAACAGGGTTATTGCCTGTAAAATTGGCATAATGATTATCCACATCCATTTTAGTTTAATTGATTTGAGTTACTCAGAGGAACAGTCACGTAATACAATATTTACTTTTTGGTCTACTACATTGAATAAATAATCAAAATAATAATATATTGATATTATTTTTTTGATAATTTCCTTAATGTTTTATTGCTTTATAAGTGTCACTGCAATCACTGCTAGTCTACTTTTGAGACGGCCTTATGGAGTTTTAATTGCATTTTAAAGATCATTTTTTTAGCATTCAGACGTGGAATTGTAGTGTAAATAAAGTTACATACCATAACTGTTTTGTTTACATGCTAGTATTTAAGATTAGTTTAAATATTACCATGTCTATAGATACAGCAATACTGTAAAAATCAGTGGGATTGTATATGCTAGCTTATTGCCTTATTGATTCCTGGTTTGGGGTTTAATGCCTTTTCTGGCTATGGCTTTGGGAGTAAATTATAAATAAATAAAAAATAGATTTTTAATTAAATTGTAATTATTAATATAATTTTTATGTTAAAAAAACATGATGTGACTGTTCCCTATTTAAGACTATAATAGATTGGTCTGTATCTACCCATATGGCAAAAAGAACATTTACCCCTTAATGGAACCAAGCTAATTGTTCATTGAGCAAATGAGCACAAATTGACTTTCAATTATAACCTGTTATGTTTTTGTTTAACCTTGCTTTTAGAAGAACTTGCACATTTTCTCTAAGCTTGCTCTAAAAAGATTCTCACTCAGTCTATGAAGTCATACACAAAGTCCCTAATTGGAACAAAATAGTTATACATATAGGGGGTGCAGGACTGTCCCATGTTTTCTGAAAAAATGTTGGTGCTCTACATGTATTAATGGAAAAGGTAATTGATAAGGTTACTAAACATTTTAGATTAGCATTGGGCACCAGTTATACTTAAATGGATTTGCAAAGCTTTGCTTCTGATATGACAAATCATTCTGGAGATCTGAGCTATCTTCTAGCACATTCTGAATCTGCACACAGCATGCTTCCATCATTCCCCTGCGCCGCATTAGCTGGGTACCACAGCAACCAGTACTGACACTCAGTTTCAGACAGCATTGCTGCAGCTTGCCTTTCACTTTGGCTGTCTACACATCGAAACGGCCTTCAAACATGGCCACGCTGCAGATGACATCAATAATATTAACTCTGTCATTTAATGTGCAGTCATATTTTAACACAATGGGCCTCATTCATGAAACCTTTGAAAAAAAGAGCAAAGTAATTATGAGTAAAATGGACGTTACCAGAAACCTTCCACCAGATTCAGGAACATTTTGTAAACAGGAGATTCATTAGTAGAACATGCAAGTTAGTGAATACCAATCATTCCCAAATTGGACGCGCCTGCATGTTAGTTTACAATTAGCATATATTCACCATACTCTACACAAATGAATGACAAATGACCACCATATTAGGATGTCCACAGACAGAAATTTTGATGAAAAATTGACACCTTTTATTTTCTAGTGTTCACAGTGGTGTTTCTGGCCCAAAAAGAAATGAATGACAAAATGACATGTGCTGTAAATGCAGTGTCCTCTTTTAGACTCCCTTTTCAAAGCTGGATTTTAAATGTTGTAGAAATGCAAAAGTGTGTCTCGGTAGACGAAAATGACTAACCAGCCAGTCATTACTCATATCACTATATGCACTATATGCAAATCTCTAAAGTTCTCTTTCTGCTAAAACAAGCGGCAGCTCAAGATCAGGCATTTCCACAAGCGACTCTAAGCTCTTTAATAGTAATATTATAAGAAGAAATTAATTGGCCACAGGTGTCAAAATAATTTATCAGACAATTGATCAGTACAGACTGTTGGAAGTTTCTCTGAATGACCGCTTGAACAAGAAAATATTGAGTTTAATTTCATTAGATTTTATTTTTAATGCATTATGTACTATTAAATTATTCGGTTAATACTAGAATAACAGTGCAGTCGTGTCAAAAGTCATTTCTGGTTTCTGATGCATGGTCAAGGCCAGGTGTAATTTGTTCTTGCCTACAAACATTTTGAGATTACGAAAACTGTAATGAATGCTGGCATTTACGGAAGAAAGCATTTTACAAAGGATTTACGCACAAATTTGTTCTGCTCATGTTTCATGAATGAGACCCAATTTATTTACTGCCTTTGAAATAACCTCTAATAATAAGGATATTTAATGCTGTTTTAATATACACTAGTGTTATTAAATGTGACCACTGTAAGTCAAAATACATATTTTGTTGATTTTAAGGTAAAATGAGTAAACACAGCAAACGCACAACTATTAATGAAATTCCTAGAAAAGCTTATCTTTAGGATAGGGTTGTCAGGTCAACAAGCAGTTCAACAAGCAGATGAAACATATTAAAAAGATAGCAGACCACTTTCTGCACACAGTTTCATTACTCAAGATGAAAACTATATGAAGACCCATAAAATAAGTAGACATAAATGCTCATTTGCTAATTTAAGAAATGCAAATCTAATTATCTGTATGACTGCAATAAATCTGCCGGAAAGTTTAGCTCACAGGAGTGATGTCGTTATCAGATGAAAACCTAATATTATGTCTTGCAAAACTAATAAATAAAGATGAAGACAGATGAAGTAAAATTAAATTGTTTGACCATAGACCCTAAGCACATGTTTAGAGAATAAACAAAGTGCTCTCAGATTAAAAAGAAATGGCTTCTACTACTTAAAATGCAAGCTGAAGCTTTAGAGATGGTCCCACAAACATTAACACAATTTAGACTGTAGGACTATATATATATTCACAAAACTGGAAAAAAGACACTTCAAAATTATCACTTTTTGGGTGTGTTTGATTTTTATCTATATAATGATTTGATCTATATAATGCAAAATGAATTACTGCTGAAGCCCCTTAGTATACTTTGGACCATAAATATCCTGTAAAACCAACACTGCCTCATATAAACCAGCTATAAAGAACTGATTTGGCCATATGTGTCCTGTTTAGCTAGCAAACCTATCAGTCTATTTTGCTACTCCAAGTACTTTAGTACCTTCTGCAAATATTTTACCATTATTTGACACAATTGAAATACAGATTTAAAGAAAAATACATACATTTTTAAAAAATTTATATTTATATTAAACCATTTACATAGAATAAAAAGCTTTAAAAGTCTCAGTATTTGTTACACAATATTTTTCTGGTTGGACACACTTTTAGTTCTAAAATTCAAAACATTGGTTGAATGTGTAATTGATTGCTTTTAAAGTGAAAAAAGAATGCTATCTGAGATTTGAGTGCACAGTTCTGGTTAGACATTTGCTAATGCGGCATTCCTCCTCTTCGAACTCCGACTGGTGGACCGAGGCTTGACCACTGCTTAACGGAATGGATTTTCACTTTGTGTTTTCATGTCAATCAGGGGAAATGCACTTAACCTGTCGTAATCTGAATTACATTTCATTTTTTGAACAATCCAACAGAAACCAATTGTATTTAGTTTGAACAAAAATGGGGTTGTGTTTGCACTGGACATGAAAATACTTGAAGCACTAAACATTTGATGACGAGATCACAAGCTTGGATGAATTCTTTTAAAATATGCACCTTGGAATAAAAAAAATATAAATTGCATGAGGTGGAAACGAAGGCCCATCAAACGTACCCACAGCTGACTGTGAGATTGCCCATGAGCCTGTTCTGTACCTCACAGTACATGGCCACCAATCAGGAAAAAAACAAATTGATCCACAGGCTTTGTAGGTACTTTTGAATGATCTGATTGAAGCTGCATGGATTAAGTAAAGTAACTCAAGAAAAATGTTTCAGTGCTTTAATCATGTTTTTATGTGTGCTGTCTGCATCACGTGTGTGTGTGTGTGTGTGTGTGTGTGTGTGTGTGCGCGTGTGTGTGCGTGTGTGTGCGCGTGTGTGCGCGTGTGTGCGCGCGTGTGCGTGTGCGTGTGTGTGCGTGTGTGTGCGTGTGTGTGTGTGTGTGTGTGTGTGTGAGTGTAGAAGCTCCCAGTGGACAAAGTTCTAAGTTCTTCTGAGGGAAGCACAGTGGACATCAGACCCCCAGGAGAAGGGGCAGAGTCAATTGAGTTAGAACAAGAAGAGTCACTGGACCCTGAGGATTGCTTTACTGAAGGTGTGTCTGTGCACATGTTAAAATACATTGTGGTGGGTGCTTAAAACAGAGGAAAAAGCTAAACAATCAACGATCTTAATCTCTCACACAAATCCTCATCAGTTATGCAGCAGTGTATGATTTAAATTGACATAAGATTTTACTGGTGTGTTTGCACAGCTGTATAGAAGTCCATGAGCTATGGCTCACTATTAATATATTCATTATGAACTTGGTTAAGCAGTCAGTCAAACTCCATTAAACCACCTCCATCAAACAAGCAAGCCAGCTTTACATCATGGACATTCATAGCTTTTTTAAAAAGGAACTGTCTATTAAACTTTTTCCCTAAAGGTGTCAGCTGAGACCAGTCCTTAACAGCTATTTTTAGTCTGGCCAGCTAAACCTATTTCAAGCTAGAACCAGTCTGTTAGCATTTAAACTCTTTTAGATCAGTCTGACCAGCTAGAACCAGTCTAATCCACTACAACCAAACTGGAATGTTCCAAATTCATCCAAGCCCTCCATAACTGCATAAATTCCATGCTTAGTAGTTTATTTGTGTACCAGGTACCGGTAAGCACAAGAACTCTTCTGCTAGGTTAATGAGTACTGTTATGAGTAACAGAGCCCTTCACAGACTGTAAATGTGTCAAAGAAAAAAAACGGTGCTTAACAAAAATGCAAAAATTACACCCCTTCTAATTATTAAAATGATGTAGCCACAACAAATTTAAATAGGTGTTACAAATCAATTATATAAAAGAAGTTATAAGGTTCTAATATTGCAGCAACAGTTACACAAAGCATGGTTTATACTTACAATCTGTTTTTAAACTCTAGAGACCTGCACAAATCCCTGACGTTAGCCCCACGGAACCTATTTGGAATAAACTGTTAAGACTTTCCTCGACCATCGGTCATTCCAAGTCTAATGTGAAGCCATTTTGGTAGAGTGTCTTTTGCTTTAAAAAGTAAATGTCATAGCAGAAAAGGTCACACATAGATCACTCATTTAAATACTATTTCAAGCATATGATCACTTGGCCGTTATAGTGTCTGATGCTACATTATGAGATAAAAAGGACAGTTTGATAAAAACATACTTGTTTTCTTCTTTGAAAAATGTTTACAAAGTAACAGAGCAAGTAACAGCTAATTGAACATGATATATTGAATTGGAAACATTTCTTAAATCAGATGAAACCATTATACACAAATCTGTCCATTTATTTCTATGAACGAAAATCAGCATGCATCACACAATGTTTCATTTTAATGTTCATCCTATTAATGTTCCAGGTTGCGTAATGAGGTTTCAGTGCTGTCAGGTGAATGTGGATAAGGGACGATGGAGAAGCTGGTGGACTTTAAGAAAAACTTGCTTCATCATTGTAGAGCACAACTGGTTTGAGTCTTTCATCATCTTCATGATCCTGTTGAGCAGTGGTGCTCTGGTAAGGAGGCACATGCACTCAGGCATGGACAATATTGTGCAACCTTTATCAACAGAAATTGTAATATTAAAGGAATAACACATACTTTGAATAATATTTAAGCATAAATACTCTTTCTTGCCAAATGTACAGCTGGAATAGAAAATGTGTTTCTTCATTGTGCCTTGCATAAACAAATGTTCAGTTTATTTACTATAGCTACAGCTCATCATACAAACGCACCCCAATTATTAACTAATTGTGCTTATAGTGCGACAAAAAGCTAATTATTATAAGTATCTACATTAAAAAAAACAACAAAAACATTCAAATAATTTATTTCATATTGTAAAAAATAAATGAAGTTTTTAAAAATCACAAAAACACAATCCACAACTACAAAACACAAAATAATTTAGTGAAATTAACTGATGCCTGACCAGTGCCCATAGCAACTTGTCTTTCAGATGATATGTGCTCTGTTTTGGGAGGTGTTAGTAATTACTACAGCTAATTTTCCAAACCTCATTAAATATAATGTATTATGCAATGTGTCTTCTGTAATTTCTGGAAGAAGATTGATTCTATTTTTCTCATACTTGTGCTACTTTTTGTTTGTTGAAAGCTGAATGAAACTGGTGGTCCTTCACTTAATTTTGTTACATGATAAGCTCTAGTTGGTCAGTTGTAGCAAGCTATCCTTGACAGCTATTCTGTATAAACTGTACAAACAACAAATAATTTGTTTTTCTCTGTGTGTGCGGGTTTGTGTAGGCATTTGAGGATATCTACATAGAGCAACGGAAAACCATCAAAACCGTCCTGGAATATGCTGATAAAGTTTTCACCTATATCTTTATCCTGGAAATGTTGCTGAAGTGGGTGGCATATGGCTTTGTCAAATACTTCACCAATGCCTGGTGCTGGCTCGACTTTCTTATAGTAGACGTATGTACAATCCTCATTCATATAGAATAGAATAGAATAGAATAGAATAGAACACCTTTATTTTGTCATTGCACATATACAGATGTACAGTACAACACAATTCTTTTCTTTGCATATCCCAACTTTGAAAGCCAGGGTCAGAGCACAGGGTCAGCCATTGTACGGCGCCCCTGGAGCAGTGAGGGTTAAGGATTTGAACCCCCAATCTCTGGTTGATAGTCCAAAGCTCTACCCACTAGGCTACCACCATCCCCAAAAATGTAATGTGTGTGACTGTTAACATTAAAGCATTTTCTCCATTGGGCAGACACATTTATCCATAGTGACTTACACCTTACACCTTAACTGCAGGACTATGAGTGTTGCGCCAGACAATTTTAAGGAGTTGTAAAAGTCTGGAGGAACCTGAAATCTAATGTTCATTTGCTAACTTATAGGAAAAATGTCTTGCATCATGTCTTGCTTCATACCATTGCTAATAATTGTTAAAAGTTATTGTTTCCAAGAAATTAATTAACATGAAGTAACATCCAGTTGACTTTACCCAACTTACCTTATCTAAAGCAGTGCCGTGCAGTGCCTCCAGTGGTTACCTTTTCTGCAAATTCCAGCCCAGTACCCCTCTCTCATGAACATACCAACTGAACAATACAGATCAAAAGCACACATAACAAGATAACAACTACAATCATATTTATATAAAATATTCTGAATAAAATATCCATTCAATATACATTTTGGTACGTATAGACCTGTAGTATATCAGAGCTGTCAAAATGTTTAAGTAAACAACTAACTCACTAGTCCATGAAGTCCTTTTTGCAGATAAATCTCCAGTACATAACTTTTTTTAAAGGTGGAGTTGGCTTAACTAGCTGAATAATTTTCAAGTAGATTCACCACGGTATTTGTCTCATTTGCAGTCGCAATTCGAGGTTACTAAACTGGCATGCTCACATACAGCACCATTAATGTGATTAATAAATATGAAATGCATAGTACCTGCTCCAGAACAGTGACAAGAGGCAGATTGCATGGGCCCACCTCCCCTAAAGAAAATTAGTTCTGATTGGTTACACTGCTCTCGAACAAATAAATTAACAAAGAAAATGAAAGAAGTGGTCATTTTTCTATTTCATATTTACATATATTTACATCATATTTCTATACACAATTTGTTACCCCTTCTCTGAGGGGCTAGAAGGGCCTGACCGCAGGCCACTGATTTAAAGGGTCTCTTCTCCACTGGCTTCCTTTTGTTATTCTTTAGTGCATATGAAGAACTACTGTGCCATGTCATCAACCAGACAGTAGGAGTCTCTGTTGCAGTGGCAAGAAGGTTATTTCCCAACCAGTCTCTGCACACTTTGACACAGTCAGTACATATTATTAGCAGTGCTTTTCAGGCATCAAGTTGAAAGTCATGTCAACCAAAGCAGAATAAATTGTTCTTAATTAGCCTTAATGACCAATCACAGCATGAATGCCTTTTTCATCTCCATAACTTTTACCATGCATGTGCCATAGATAACCATAATGCTGTTTGACTGAAGCCTATGGGGGTGGCCCATGTTTAGCATCTGCTGACTCACTGGTGACTCACTGCCACTTTGTTCATGCAGGAGGATGAAAAACAGCGACTAAATTTCCCAGACTTTACCTCACTTATATCTCACGTCTTCCAGTACTCAGTTTAAGCACATGCT
>JAYDZG010000043.1:19931093-19945306 GCA_034509265.1 Microcambeva bendego
TTAATGACCAATCACAGCATGAATGCCTTTTTCATCTTCATAAATTTTACCATGCATGTGCCATAGATAACCATAATGCTGTTTGACTCACTGGTGACTCACTGCCACTTTGTTCATGCAGGAGGATGAAAAACAGCGACTAAATTTCCCAGAAATTTCAACACCTCACTTATATCTCACGTCTTCCAGTACTCAGTTTAAGCACATGCTTGGAAATGTCAGAGTGCATGTCCTAACTGTACTTTTAACTCCCTGTCTTCTGATAGAAAAATAATTCAGAGTCAAAAGTCTCAAAAGCACACATTAACAATTATGAAAGCAGCATGTATGCATTAGCTATTGGTCAAACTACAAGTGAGAGCACACTGCTTCCCATTTTCCATAACATATCTGAAAAAAAATATCCATTCAAAGTACATTTTGTATTTATAGACCTAAAGTATGTCAGAGCTTCCAAAATGTTTAAGTAAACAACAAACTCACCAGTCCACTTTAAGTCAAACCAGTACAAACCAGTGCATGATTAACCATTAATTGTAAAGACAGTGGTTACTCAGGTTAGCATAGAGTTAATGGTAAAATCTTCAAATAATGTGTTGATTTGCATCTGGTTATGTGCTAAAGATTAAGATGCTTGGGCAAGATGCGACTAAAGATGTGAGGCATGGCCATGATTTTTTGATATTCCAATAAAAAAGTCATGGGGTCAGACACAAGTTATGTATGAGAGTGTCTTACAATAATCATTCCAATTAATTTCAAAGGTATTTAAAAGGGTTGGATCTTGTACAGACCACTGGCGTTTCTTCAAATTTTCCAAATCAGTCTGTATCTTTATCGACTTTGCTTTGGGCACAAGGGCCATGCTGAAACAGGAAAGTCTTATAACTGTCATATAGTTAGTGGCTTTTTGTTGATTAAATACAGCTGTGACTGAAATTCCATGTATATCTGCCATACAGTGTGTGTATATATTTAGAGTGGCGGTATTTAAAAGTATATTTGCATCATCCATATGTTGTTGCTATCTACTGTATGTTAGATAATACTGTAATGTAAGTCACTTTGGATAAGGTGCACAAAAATTGTACACATGAAATGTAATATGCAATTGCATTGTGTTGCTGGGAATGAGACTTTGTAATTATAAATTTTGCTTTATTGTATCAGGTTTGATATGCTTTAAAAAAAAATAAATCTGTTCTGTGCTTTGTGTGATTAACAGGTGTCACTGGTCAGTCTGGTTGCTACTGCTCTGGGATACTCTGAGCTAAGTGCCATTAAATCTTTGAGGACTTTGCGTGCTTTGAGACCACTAAGAGCACTATCACGGTTTGAGGGCATGAGGGTAAGACAAATCTGTATTTTAACTCTGCTGTATTTTAAGTAATGTATGGCTATGTATACATGATGTATGAATAAATATAGCAGCATGACTAGTATGTGACTCTGCATGAACTCTTTCTATGTTTTGGTAGTGAAATGATTTTCTCAGATAAATCTGTGGTGTTTGTTGTGATGTTTTCATGTGATCTTTAATTTCTTTCTCTGTTATGTGTCTTTTCATTTGCAGTAAAGACATGTAGTGATCATCACCGTGTCTCAAACAAGGTTTTTGGTTTCTGTTTTGATTTCTGTGTGCTTTTCCTTCCTGCCTTCCTGTTTTAATTTTGTTTCACCAGCGGTTTACTCTCTGATTAATGTGTCCAACTAATTACATCTAAAATAGAAACTCTAATAATCAACCTCTGTTGTTCTCATAGGAATTAGTAAACACCCCTTTTTCTTGAAACATTGCACTCAGTATCCTCATTGTAATGCTTGTAACAAAATTAATATATGAAATATTATTGAAAATACTTCAGTGTGTTTTCAACCCAGTTACAATTTATAGATTTAGTGATGGATGATTGATAATAGGAAAAATCTAGACACACTTTCCTACACCAAAAACATGTTGGAACATATTTGTAATGTAAACTTAATATTGCTGATGAAGCTAATGTATAAAAATGATGTAATAATTATTCAAAATAAAAAAACAACCTGTGAAGTTAGCTCGATCCCCAGATGGGACAGTCCTAGTCCTTTCAATGTAGACCCTGTGGTTTTTTTCTCTGTGAGCTCTGGTTTCCTCCCACAGTCAGTTGATCAGGTTAAACTGAATTCATAGAACTGCCATATGAGCGAATAAGTGTGTATGTATGTTTGCCTGCCCGGTGGATGGCGCCTCATCCAGGCTTTTTCTGTGTGTCTTGTGCTCAATGAAAAGCTGAGACAGACTCCAAATTAATGTGGCTTTCACACTACTCATCTGATACATGATCCGTCACCAAATGGAATTGCACAAGCTTCTCTGGTCTTGCAAACTCTGTTTTTTCATGAAAACAAACTCGAGAAGTGACTAGGGGTTTAATAATGCCATGTTAAAAAAAAACACGTCAACACATAGCGAGCCATCAAAGTGTGTACGCTGATATGGAATGTAAAATTAAGAAGAATCAATATGATTTGATTGGCTGCATGGATTGTTCTGTAGTGAGAGGGAGGCTTATTTGATTAGAATGAAAAGGTCAGAAATACTGTAAATCTTGTGTGCCAATGTATTCTAATAGATCCCATATTACGCCGCCCCCACTACTCGTTACTCCTTACCACCAGAAAATAATACAAACAGTGTCGTCAATGTCTGGCAAAGTCAAGGTCAGATTATAAGTAATCTGTTTGTACTGACAGGTCGAGGTACTGGGATGAGCAGTGGAGGACTATACTGTGCAAAGCCTGTTTATCCCTAAATGTTAAAGCTTTGCAAAAACCTGTCCCAAATATTAGTCTTGGGTAAAACTCAAAATTATTTTCTTTTGATAAAGTACATTGTTCCAGTTGTTTTACATGATAATCATATATCTAACAGAATCAGTTTGACATTTGAGATTGGAAGACACTTGAGTATTACTAATTTTATACAAGGTGCATCTTGCGCTAATCCAGTCTAATCCCTCTTGTCTGATAATTTATTAGTAAAACAGTTTGAACAATTAATTCTAATTTGAATGTCTATGTCACTGCAGGTTGTAGTCAACGCTCTGCTGGGTGCTATCCCATCCATCATGAATGTGCTGCTGGTTTGTCTGATCTTCTGGCTGATTTTTAGCATCATGGGTGTGAACCTGTTTGCCGGAAAGTACTACCATTGTGTTAACAGCACTACAGATGAGATGTTCCCCATCAGCATGGTAAACAACATGAGTGAGTGCCTTGCTCTGGAGGATGGTGCCCGCTGGAAAAATGTCAAGATTAACTTTGACAATGTGGGAGCGGGCTACCTGGCTTTGCTACAAGTGGTAAGGGCAATCACGGCTGCTGATGAGGTCTGGGTGACAGCATTATCATGACACAATTTATTATTAGACTTTGTTATATCATGTAAGTTGATTCATAATAAGGAGCAAAATATGTGCATCCACATAGAGCACAGTGCATGCTGGTAGATCACATATATAATGCACTTTTCTTTTGTAACTGTTTTTCTTCTTGAATCTTTTCACTTCGGACTGACTAACAATTCTCTCACAAAGTGTGGCATAAAGTGGTGACCATTGTCCATTTTGCTTGCAAGGACTAAGCCCAGTCTTAATACCTTCAGTGATTACCTATAAACCTGCCATTTTAACTTGTCACTTTAAGTTTGCTCTGTCCAACATTTTTGGGGTGTGTTGCAGGTAATAAAAACAAATTATGTTTATTATTACAAAGTCCAATCAAGTTATGTTCTCATAAAAGTTAAATGTGTAGCAAATGCATTCTACATATGACAGGATTTTTGTTTCCATTAACACAGGCTACATTTAAAGGCTGGATGGACATCATGTATGCTGCAGTAGACTCTCGCAAGGTAGGTATTTTGTTTATTGTGCAACACAATATCTGGTTTTCCAATTTGGGCTACTATATTCCTGCTTATTTCCTGATGCTCAGTGTGCAGTCTTGAACAGTGAACTTCCTTCATGGCAGGTCTATTTATGTGGGAGTACATGAAGTTTATTTTTAGGTATAGTTATACAGGTAGTGTGTTCTGAACTTATGTTTATATAAGGGTTATTAAGAACCAGACAGCCACAGGACTGCTATACTGCAGTATTTTAATGTTAACGCAGTTATCCTTTCTGCATTGCTTAAATGTTGTTATTTTTAAAAATAGTACAGTCCATTTGAATGCCATAGTCATGTTTAAATGTCGATTTATGCTACGTTTGAGGCCTTTATATATGTGATATGTAAAATATTTAACTAGACTGTAGCTGAGGTGTGTCCAGACTAATTGAACCAACTATCAGTTCAGTTTGGTTAATCATCATGCCTTTCTTTATTTATTTTGTGTATGTGTGTTTTGTGGAGTGTTTGTTACATTCATTCAGGCTCATCAAAAATAAAATATTTCAACACTGCTATTTATAGCTTGTCTTTTAAAATGCAAGTGTTTGGTTGATGTGCTGAGTAAAGTTTATACCAAATGATACTACAACATGTTCCCTTTCCTTTTACAGCTGGAGGAACAGCCAGATTATGAAGTAAATCTGTACATGTACCTGTACTTTGTCATCTTCATCATTTTTGGCTCTTTCTTCACCCTGAACCTCTTCATTGGTGTCATCATTGATAACTTCAATCAACAAAAGAAAAAGATAAGTATTTAAAGTTGCTAAATTGGGAGATTATTTATTTTATAGTTGCATGTTTTCTTAGAATGTATAAGAGTCATCACAATAGGTTCCACATGCCTTAACGTGTAGTAGTGTGAGGAGTGTTTGCTACAGAGAGTATAGCACAAGGGTACATCTCAGTGTGCGTTCTACATTTCTAGGGTTCTGGAAACCTGAGTTCACATCTTAATTTCAGTCACACCAGTTTAATTCTCACGACTGTTTGGAACAACACTTTTGTATGAACTTGTCTGCAATACAAAGGCAAAAATGAAACAGTCCACAAATTTCTTAAAATCTTAAAAGTAATAAAAGATGCAAATGAAAATAAATCACATCACATAAAAACTTAGGCCTTAAATTATTCATATGCACCCTTAAAAATGTAATTCAATAACAACAAACCTCTCTATTGGTCTGGAAGCAACAAACTTAGTCAAGTAGTGTGCATTAAGCTAAACATGCATTTCCTTAAAAGCCCATCACTTATGTTTATTGAGTCACAGGTAACTAGCGGGAAGGTCTGTGTGCACTTTCATTGAATTTTGGATTAGGTTGTAACCAGCCTTTGTTTTGCTCTTTACTTTGGAGGTCAGGATATCTTCATGACAGAAGAGCAGAAGAAGTACTACAATGCCATGAAGAAGCTTGGCTCAAAGAAGCCCCAGAAGCCCATCCCTAGACCAGCTGTATGCACTTTATTTATAAATGTTTAAATATATAAAAATAAAAATATACAGATCAAGCATAATGTTATGACCACCTTCCTAATATTGTGTTGGTCCCCTTTTTGTGGCCAAAACGGCCCTGCAGCTGTGATGCCCTGTGTGTTATGATACCTGTCTTCAGCAATTTGACCTACAGTAGCATAAAATGTTTACTTGTTGCCTAATAATGCTAAAATGTTAAATGTCAAAATGTTATGGCTGGTCAAACTTTATATAATTTTACTGGACTTTTATGTCAGGTGGAACCACCAGGGTGCATCTAGCTGTTACATGTGAATTAGGCTATGTCCTCCCCTGAGAAAATGATAAATAAGATTACATTTTGTTTCTTTGAACACTCGGTGGTCTGTTCATTTTAGCCCCATCCAAACTGACATATCTGTCTCATCTTTCTGCGGGAGCAAGAAAGTGTTTTGACTGCTGTTACTTACCCTAGATATTCATGTGCTGCATGTATTTATAATACACAAGTTTTGAACAGGTTGTTGAAAACAAGCTACAGTTAGCATACAACTAGTTGTATCATCATGTACTGTGGCCTTATTTATTATGTATGTAATCTTTTTAGTTTGAGCAGGATTACAGTATAATCTGTTCAAGTTTTTCTTTTTTTTCTCCTATTGCTGCTCCCATTAGGGGACACCCCAGTGAAATCCACAATGGTTTTATGCCAGATTCCCTTCCTGACACAATTGTTCCTATATACCTGGGCCTTGGACTAACACTACAGTGCACTGGCTTATGCATTCTATCGGATGGTTAGCTCAGTTTCTCCAATTAACCTGACTGCATGTCTTTGAACTGTGGGAATAAACTGGAGGAAACCCACACAAACACAGAGAGAACATGTGACAGAATAGACCCAGACTTGGGATCAAACCCAAATCTTTACTGTAAGGTGACAGTGCTACCCACTTAGCCTCTGTGCCTCACATTTTAATGCTCAGCCTGTGGTCATTCTTGTATCTTTTGAACCCATGTGTTTTTTATAGGAAGTTCTATTATAGGCACTAATAAAATCCAAACAGGGCTTACAGATGCAGGTTTTTGAAGATAACTTGAGACTTTTTTACTTTGCCTTTTTTCAGAACAAGCTCCAAGGCCTCGTTTTTGACTTGATCACCAAACAAGCCTTTGATATCATCATTATGATCCTGATCTGCTTGAACATGGTGACGATGATGGTGGAGACTGATGATCAGACGGTTGACATGAGCAACATTCTGTACTGGATTAACCTGGTCTTCATTGTTCTGTTTACAAGTGAATGTGTGCTGAAGATGTTTTCACTGAGGCACTACTTTTTTACTATTGGATGGAACGTGTTTGATTTTGTGGTTGTGATTCTCTCCATTGTCGGTAAGTCCTTAGGTAGTACTTATATTACGTATAATTGCAAAACTAAAAATTAAAACGATGAAAGTTTAGTTTTCTTTGGAAGAAATCTTACACAAGCTTTGCACTTGCAGGTATGTTCCTTTCCGAGGTGATTGAGAAGTATTTTGTGTCCCCTACTTTATTTCGAGTCATCCGATTGGCCAGGATTGGACGAATCCTTCGACTTATTAAAGGAGCTAAAGGCATTCGCACTCTTCTGTTTGCATTAATGATGTCACTTCCTGCTTTGTTTAACATTGGGCTTCTGCTTTTCCTGGTCATGTTCATCTACGCCATTTTTGGCATGTCAAACTTTGCCTACGTAAAGCACGAGGCTGGTATTGATGACCTGTTCAACTTTGAGACATTTGGCAACTCCATGCTGTGCCTCTTCCAGATCACAACATCAGCTGGTTGGGATGGTCTGCTAGCCCCAATACTGAACAAGCAAAAGCCAGACTGTGACAGTGACGCTGAGCACCCGGGCAGCTCTTATCGTGGTGACTGTGGCAACCCCTCAGTTGGCATCTTCTTTTTTGTTAGCTATATTATTATTTGTTTCTTGATTGTGGTCAACATGTACATCGCTGTCATCCTGGAGAACTTCAGTGTGGCCACGGAGGAGAGTGCAGAGCCACTTAGTGAGGATGATTTCGAGATGTTCTATGAAGTGTGGGAGCGCTTTGATCCGAATGCCACCCAGTTCGTTGAGTATGACAAGCTGTCCGAATTCGCAGATGCCCTGGACCCTCCACTGCGCATTCCCAAACCAAATAAGATTCAGCTAATTGCCATGGACCTTCCAATGGTTAGTGGTGACCGGATCCACTGCCTGGACATCTTGTTTGCATTCACTCTGCGTGTACTTGGTGAAGAAGGTGAAATGGATGCCTTGCGTGGTCAAATGGAGGACCGTTTTATGGCTTCCAACCCATCCAAAGTGTCCTATGAACCCATTACCACCACCCTACGCCGTAAACAGGAAGAAATGTCAGCCGTAATTATACAGCGAGCCTTCCGGCGCTACCGAATCCGGATGACGATGAAGAAGGCTTCAAATATGTACCGGCAGCGGTTGCAGGATAACGACGAACCGCTGCTTGAGAAGGAGGTACTGGTGATCGGCAAGTTTCCAGAGAACTCGGCGTCAGACAAAACAGACATGACGCCATCATCAGCTTCACCTCCGTCATACAACAGCGTGGCTAAGTCAGAAAAAGACAAGTATGAAAAAGAAAGGCGAGAAAAAGAAAACACTGCAAAAGACACACGAGAAAAAAAGAAATGAAAGTAAATGTATGGAGAAGAGAATGAAATGACTAGAAGGACTAAAACAGGGACTGCTGTTTCAGTGAGTTTATAATTCTAATGAGGAACCTTTGCTGTGGACATCCTGGCAGGGTTTTGTGACTCAATGCTAAATTGAGCATGTGTAAGAATATCACTGTGTCCTGTGGTGAGATATGTGTGTGGACACAGAGAGTGATTAGGATGTGATGTGGCAGAACAGTCAATGTCAGTGTCATCACACAAACACCAATACACAGTCTTGTGGACACACACATACACTTGAGTGAAGTGACTCTGACTGTTATGAAAGACTACAAAGTTATAAAGAGCAGGTGTTGGGAGACTTTAAGTCTTTGGAAGTTCGGGAGGTGTCTTTTAATTTTTGAGTGTTGTCCAACAATCCTGAGGATGGTAGTAATTTGTTACATTGGTCATCAATTGGTAGTTTTACTACTGGGGTTCTTGTTCTTGAGCGGCGTATTATTATATACATGCACCTTTTTGTTACATTAGCTCATTTTGTAAAATTCAGTTCAGATTTTCTACTCTCACTTTTAATTGTGAACTATTTCATCAAAGTCTGTCAAGGAATGGTGTACGATGGTTTATCCTAATTCAACAATGCTTACACATGGACTATATTTTACTGCCTTAGGGATAGTAGAATCTTTTATAAAACCAGTTCTAGGGATGTACTGCAACGCTGCCTTATTCCTTCTATGAATTAAAAAATAAGCTTGTATTGCAAATTCTGATTCAGCATTGCCAGTGCCTCTCTAAGGTGGTCATCCATGTGTGAAAACACATTACAAAAATATTAATGACAGCTATCTAGCACCCTGAATGTCCATTTATTTGAAGGACCTGTAGAACAAAGTCAGTACACCTAAGTTTCTTAAAGATCACTGTAATTACAGAGTGTTCAGTAGCTGCTACAACTGTACATTAACCCTGATATGGTGAAAGCTCCACTACAGTAATTTAACCTTACTGAATGTTTGTATGCCAGGAAGATTTAGGTTTTTTATTATTATCTGTACAATTTGGTCTCCTGGTTTTACTGGAACAAAAGGGTGATATCCTCCACAGTCTGTTCTGGAAAGCTGAGAGGTCTTACGAACGATCAACTCAAATGTCTGTCGTCAAAACCACAGAGCTAGTATTGGTCCATTCAGATATTACAGTTATGACTCATATCAGCTTTTTTGTTCAAACTTGTGACTCTGTATGTACATATTGGCCCTCTGTATCTCACCTCTGTACTGACACTGTAGAGGAGCACTTTTTACACCAACTAAAACTGCCATCTGAATGCATATTATCCGTGTGTGTGAAACTGTGTGAGTGTGTACATTCATGCTAATATGTATGAGTGTATATACACAAGTTAACGAAAGAGATATATAGTATATATGTGTGAGACAGAAAGCTAGTATATGTGACTGTACTGGGACCAGCATCGATGTGCTTTATTCCCCTCCTCTTGTTCAATGTTCATACTGTAAATAGTAGTTTCAAGCTCATTGTTTCTTTTTTTTAATCAATTAATTTGTTTACATTTTGCACAGTGCTACAGTATGTGTGAGGGCCATGTCCCTAATTTAAATGTAAATATAAATTTATGAAGCAATCAGTGGTCGTCATAATTCATTCATAGTGTTGTACTAAACTGCATGCACTATACTAACAACTACATGGGTGACATTATTTTAAAAGCCAAAAGAATAAAGATCATATTTTTTGTACCAAAGTATACTTAATTTCAACATTACCTCTCACAATATTGTATCATAAGTCCCAACAATGTATCAGATGTTTAATTACAAGAAAATGCATATCATTTTTTGTTATACTGAACTGCTTCTGAGTTGAAAATGTGTGACTTTTTTGTTTAGAATGTGCAAAATAACTTTTATTTATTTGATTTAAAGCTGAGGTTTCAGGCGTACACTGTAGTTTTCCAAAATAAAACATATTTTGGGAAGCCAATACCTTTGAAAGAGTAAAATGTTTTTTGTTACCTATGTATTTTTCTTAAAATCAAGGTAATGTGTTTATCACAAGTACTAGTCTGCTGCTTAACTTAAGCTTACCTAACAGGATTTCTTAACCATATTCATAATTATGCAAATGCCATTGCGAGAATTGAGTATATTTTGTAAATACCAACACATTTTGAATATTGTGCCGGGAAGAAACTAAAAAAGAGTAAAACATTGAAGTGAAGTGAATGTATTCAAAAAAGTGTATGTATTTTGAGTTCAAAATCACCCTACAATAATCAAGTTCAAGACTGAGCTCTAGCCACTGGAGAACATTCACAGAGTTGTCTTGAAGTGACTCCTTTGTTGTCTAGGCTGTGTGATTAGGATCACTGTCCTGTTGGAAAGTGAACACTTGCCCCAGTATGAGGTCCATAGCACTCTGGAGCAGGTTTTCTTCAAGGATGATTGCTGCATTCATCTTTCCCTTTACACTGACTAGTCTCCCAGTTCCTGCTGCTAAAACACAACCCCACAACATGATGCTGCCACCACCATGCTTCAATGTAGGGATGGTATTGGCCAGGTGATGAACAGTGCCTGGTTTCCTCTACACATGATGCTTGGCATTCAGGCCAAAGTGTTCAAGATTTTTGTTTCTCATGGTCTGAGAGTCCTTTATGTGCCTTTTAGCAAACTCAAAGGCTGTCTTTTGCCTTTTACTGAGTAGTGGCTTCCATCTGGCCACTCTACGATACAGTCCTGATTAATGGAATGCATCAGAAATGGTGGTCCTTCTGGAAGTTTCTCTGTTAGAGTGAGCTTAGGGTTTTTGGTCACCTCCCTGACTAAGGCCTTTCTACCCCGTTCACTCAAATTAGCTGAGCAGCAAGAACTAGGAAGAGTTCTGATGTTCAATTCAGTTCAATTCAGTTTTCTTAAACCTACTAATCAGGGTCGGGGAGGGGTGCTAGAGCCTATTTCACCTCTTCAACGGGTGCAAGGCACATGGTAACAGCCTGAATGGGGTACCAGTCCATCGCAGTTACCTACAGGACAATTCAGTGTCTCCAATCAACCTGGTGGCATGTCTTGGACTGTGGTAGGAGACTGGAGTACCTGGAGGAAACCCAAGCGGACACTGGGAGAAAATGCAAACTCCACACAGAAAAGACCTAGATCGCTGTGAGGCGACAGTAACATATGAAAACAAACGAAAACGACCATTTGTAGGTCTTCCTAAGTTTCTACAGAATGAGCGACTTGCATATGTGTAAAAGTACCATTGACACAGAGGCATGTATTGAGAATTCAGAGATACAATCTGATATTATGGAAACTTCTTTACCTGGAAAGTATGTGGTTATTTCAGCCAGACCAATTTATTTTTACAAGATTATGGCCTGTAAAAAAGTGAAATCTTACAGGCTCAAAATAATTAATAATTTGCACATTCTTGTTTTACTGCATTTTACAAGGTGTCCAACATTTCCAGAAAAGGGACTTGCGAGCAAAACACTATTATTCTTTTTGCTGTGGCTTTCACTGTGGCTTAGTATGTAACACTGTCGCCTCAAAGCAAGAAGGTCCTGGGTTCGATCCCCAGATGTGGCGATCCAGGTCCTTTCTGCATGTCCTCCCCATTTCTGTGTGAGTTTCCTCCGGGTACTCCGGTTTCCTTCCACAGTCCACAAACATGACACCAGGTTAATTGGAAACACTGAATTGTCCTACAGGCTCCGCTAGGCTACCTAACCCAGTGCATTGTAGTTCCTGTCCCAAGCCCAGATAAATTGGAGGGTTGAGTCAGGAAGGGCATCCTGTGTAAAAACCGCTGTGGCGACCCCTTACAGGATCAGCTGAAAGAAGAGGAAGATGATTATTTTTACTGTCTATAACTAGCTTGCTATCAATGCTTTACTTGCTCACATGATTGGGACATTAAGTCATTTTTTTCTGGTAATATTTTAATGTACTGAAATGAATGCAGGAATTTGTCAGTGTATAGAAAGTTTAGGTTTCATCCTAGTTAACTGTAATGTATTATTCATTGGTTTTACATGGTTTTTACATTCCTGATGCAACACTCTCTATTTATCAGGGCTTGGGACCGGCACTAAAATGCACTGGTTTGTGCATCCTAGTGGCTAGGTGGCGCCTAGTTAGCCAGTTAAGGTGTGCATCAAACAAAGTGTGTGTGTGTGTGTGTGTGAGAGAGAGAGAGCGAGAGAGAGAGAGAGAGAGACATCAGTAGTTACCCTGCTGGAGATTACATCCTCCATTTCTCCTGTTGCCTAGAAACTGCAAACATTTACCCTTATTAAAAATTTATCTCTTTTTCTCGCTCTTTTAATTGTAATATTAATACCATGTTTTAAATCTCAATGTATGTTTTTATATATGATGATGATCATCCGATTAGTCACATTTTTTTACTAAAGAAATCAATGAAATTGAACAATGACATAAGTTTTCTGACCAATATAGGGTTTTAGGTTAAACTTGTCATAAACTTGTTTATATTACTAAAATTTCCTTAAACAATTCAATGAATAAATAAGTCACTTTGTGCATAAATAATCAATATAAAATGGTAGTAAATGTTCTAACTGGAGAAGCTGTAATGTTTTTACAATATTTGAGAGCAGAATGAGGCGCACTAATTTTTACCAAACTAATAGTGGCCTGTCAGAAAACTTCCCTTCTCCTTGATGATGTAGGCAGAGTTGCTTTGTTTAACATTGGAGCTTAAATCTAACTATAGTATACTCATGGGAAAACCAAAGTAAAAATGATATGCATTTTAATTCATTTTCACTAAATCATTTTTTATTATGTATAGAAAATGGGGAAAGATAATTATTTGAATCATGACATGATCGTTTGAAGGAATGAGTTTCTTTTTTGGTCTTTTTAGTATGATAATTATCATACATGGATGAGCATCTCAGGAGCTCAATGAATTCCTGTGTGGTATTGGGATATGATGCCACCTGTATAACAAGTCCAGTAAAATTTCCTTGCTACTATATATTTCACCTTGATATTATAACTAAGCCTTACATCACCAGTGCAATGTAAAGTGTCGGATGCAGAGGTGTAAATTAAGTCACCACTGGATTCTAGGGCAG
Organism: Microcambeva bendego; assembly: GCA_034509265.1. NCBI lineage: Eukaryota > Metazoa > Chordata > Actinopteri > Siluriformes > Trichomycteridae > Microcambeva > Microcambeva bendego. The sequence continues at coordinate 19,944,305 of JAYDZG010000043.1, forward strand.
TGGAGTCGTGTTCTCCAGAGTGATGAATCACACTTCTCTGTTTTGCAATCCGATGGACAGATTCAGGTTTGCCAGTTGCCAGGGGAACAGTACTCGTCTGACTGCATTGTGCCAAATTTAAAGTTTAGTGGATGGAGAATCAGGGTGTATGGTTGTTGTCAACCCCTAGTTCTAGAAAAAGGAACACCTAATGTTTGAGGATACCAAGAGACTTGGGACAATTTATGCTACCAACTTTGTGGTAACAGTTTGGAAATGCCCCATTCCTGTTCTTTAATGACTGCACACTAGTGCACAATGTAAGATCCATAAAGACGTGGATAGTCAAAAATTCCCATAATCACACTCCTAAACCTTGTGGAAACCCTTACCAGAAGAGCTGCATAGGGTGGGTCGACATCAAACAAATTTATGTGTGTGAAAGCAGACCATCTGATACTTGCGGCCATGTAGTATATGTAAATATTTATGTCACACTGTGCCTAAGTGGGTTACACTGTTGCCTCTCAGAGAGTAGGTCCTGGGTTTGATCCCCAAATGCTGCGGCCTGTGTTCTTTCTTTGTGAAGTTCATGTGGGTTTCCTCCAGGTGCTCCGGTGTCCTTCCACAGTCCAAAAACATGCAGTCAGGGTAAGTAGAGACAATGAACTGTCCTATAGGTACCCAGCCACTAGGATACATAATCCAGTGCATTGTAGTGCCAATCCCAAGCTCATATAAATAGGATGGTTGTGTTAGGAAGGGTATTTGGCGTATAAACTTCTGAACCTCCGAGAGTACCCTCTGTAGTTCTCAAAACCTCTGAGGACCCTTCTGAACCTGTGAGAGTACCCTATTTACCTCTCAGAACCTCTGAGGACCCTTCTGAACCTCTGACGCTACCCTCTGTACCTCTCAGAACCTCTAAGGACCCTTCTGAACCTCAGAGAGTACCCTCTGTACCTCTCAGAACCTCTGAGGACCCTTCTGAACCTCTGAAAGTACCCTCTGTACCTTTCAGAA
>JAYDZG010000043.1:19955845-19968894 GCA_034509265.1 Microcambeva bendego
TTTTGAAAAACTCTTTTTTGTTTAAAACAATTTCATAAGGAGTTCTTTCTCCTTTGTTTATTTGTTCTAATGTGGCATACTCTAAATCTTTGTCTAATGCAATGTACCCAAGTGGGCTGTCATAAGCTAATTCAAGTCTGATAATACTACAACCCGAATCGTTCCTTTTAATTTTTAGTCTTGCTTCCATGTTTTATTTTATTGTTTATACATTATTTGTTGGTACAAATGTAAAATAATTTTTTTAATTAGTGTAAATATATTACATTTATTTTTCACAAAAGAGTTTACCGACTAATGATCTACAGTTATGCTAATAGTAGCAGGCCAGCAAGTCCTCCCAATGATAAAAATAGGCCCACTGACACATGGTGGTCTAAAAGTGAAGAACACATTGCCATGCAGTCATCTCGGTCTCCTCATGGCTAAATCCATGAGGTGAAGCCTTACTAAAAGTAGTTTGCTGTGACTGGTCTTTGTCTATAAGATTAGGCCTTGCTCCAGTCAGTCATGCTTCTATTACAAGATGTTCAGAATGTGGGGTATATGAGTTTGTCTGCATGTGATCACTATCTGGTTGTGGTCACTATCACATCTTGAGAGTTTAGTTATCTGTTTTATTTAAATGGGGTTGTGCTCATCATAAAAATAAATAACTTACTCTCATGGTATTCTTGGTTCATGAATGGCAGACCTAAAGCTTGCTGTACCAGAAAACCGATAAATGCTGATGCATGATTACATCACAGTGTGTTCAAATGGTCAATTCTAGTTTGTTTTTTTCTGAATGACTACAGTGTCTATGTGAATGTGGCCAAAGACAAACAGAATTCCAGCATGTTGAATTCTGTTAAAAACCTTTAGTGCCAAATAATGAGCAAACTCAAAATTAAAGTTTTACAAAATATGACGTAAAGAAAAAAATACACCAGGACATGTTAGGGACTTTATCACTAAGACCTTTTGAGCAAAACAACCTGTTTTCAGTGGTTCCAATGTTGTAAGTAATTTCATATTATTGGTGTACATATACAGCCACAGCAGTTAAACCACGTACAAGTGAAATAAAGAATGATGATAATCTAGATACTAAACACTCCCCTCTAAGTATTGGAGCATTTATTTTCTGCTGTAAACTGAAAACAGTTGGGTTTGTCTGAACCCACACATTTACTTGAGTTTTGGAACATGTGCCTGTCACAGTTTTTGTTGCCCAAGTCTGCCAAGCTTGTAGCATCATACTCAACAAGACTTGATGCTGTAATTGCTGATAAAGGAGCTTCAACAAAGTACTGAGCAAACATTGTGAATACTTATGTACATGTGATTTTTCTTATTTTTTATTTTTGATAAATTTGCAAACATTCCAAACAAATTGTGGAAAGATGAAGCGCTGTGAATTATTTCCGGACGCACTGTATATGTATATACTTTGTGTTCAGAGGGAGTTTAGGAAGTCAGGGATGTGTGACAGGAGTGTTCCTTCACACCAAACTTTATACCATGTCTTATTGGATGGATGGTTATTATGGATCACTAAAGGAACTTATTTCAATTTCTCATTAATCTTCAACTTTCATTTTATTCGTCCATGTTTGATATTCCTGCTGTCATGATTTATAAACCCTCTAAAAATAATTTACCCGAAAGGATGGTTATATCATGGTCCTTTCCCAACATTTAAAATTATATTTCTTGTGGATTTTATGTTCTCATACCTAAATAACCTTAAAAAAATAAACTGTATCAAACTGATTTCTTCCTCAACTACATATCTCTTTTATCCAGTTAAATCTACAAAGTAATCCAGTGAGTAATTTAATATTCATGCACTTTTAAATTAATATGCTTCAACCTGGTCACATTTGATCAGGTGTGCTGATTTAGAAGTGTGTTTATATTGTTTATGTGTTAATATGCGCTTGTGTTTTTTTTCCTGCTGTTTTTTACATTATCTGTTCCAGCTAACTGGTTGTCATGGTAATGCCACTGGGATCATATTTGATTTGCAAATACAGTCGGTACACAACATACTGATAATAGATAAAGCAAGAAAGGACTGGGACTAATGCCAATACTGTTCAAGAAATACTCTAGCTTGCTTGTTCGTCAAAAATAAGTCCTTAGTATCTACAGTTATTTTAAAATGATTCCTTGTTAAGAAAGAAATAATCTAACTCTCTAACTAAAAATAAAATTCCCAACAGCCCTTTATACATTCCAGTAAAGCAAAATATTTTCAACAGTGTAGGCAAAAGCAGTTCTGTTTTTTGTTGTTTTATTTTTTCATGCAATCTCAAATGTTGCCAGATTGTCATTCAATCATGACCAGGATAAAAGGAAATGCAGCGTATATGACGTAATACAATAAAAATAATCTAAGCAGTAAAAAATAGAATAAACTAAGAAAACGCAATTGAATATACTAAGAAACTGATATACAATTAAAATAGAACAAATAAAAAAATATATATATTTACAGTACATTATTGCACAAAAAACATGTTGCAAAAAGTAGCAACAAAAAATGTTTAATCTGAAAACTAGAGAGAGAAATGGTACCACCACTGTTCATGCAGGTGGCTCTTTCCTTACACCTGTTTACATAGATGTCCCTGATTGATGGTAAGCTGCATCTGATGGTGCTCTTTGCAAACTTACTCTCTGCAGCACTTCCTTCTCTTGTCTGGAGTGAGTTCAATAAGTTGGTAATCATTGAGACTCTAAGTGTAAGAGGACTTTGGCACATGGATGATTGTGGATGTCTCTTGACATACTGGAATTCTGGGCTGGGACAGTGAGACATTAAATATGTCTGTTAGGACCTCAGACTGTTGATATGCACAGTACCTCAGAACTAGGATTCCATCAGGGCTGGGGGTCCAAAAGTTTAAAACATGATATTAATTATTATTATTATTATTATTATTATTATTATTATTATTATTATTATTAATATTAATATTAATAATAATAATAATAATAATAATAATTGATAAAATAAAACAGATTTAAGCTAGAGATCCTCACTGCCATTCACAAATTGTACATATAGTCAATAATTGAAACGTATTTGAGGGCAATGATGAACAGATGGGGTGGACACACACGCAGAGATACAATACACAGAAGATTTGTTAATAATAACAAAAGACAGGCATAAGCCAATGTAACACAAGGCAAACACAATCTAAGCAAGGCTAAACATTAACTTAACCTAACACATGGGACCAAAGCTAATTACGACTTTTAAACTAACTAAACATGATAAACTACACCAAACTAAACACAGGGCCAAACTTACAGGACAGACAGACAGACTAATGCTTACACGATTAGACAAGGCTGAACAGAACAAAAGCTAAATTGAGAGACAATGACCTAATATATTTACAAGAATGAACTAAATAGAACTAACGGACCGACAGATTAACAGACAGACAAACGGACAGGATTATGGCCAGACCAGACAGACAGATAAAGTTCCTTTACAAATGGACAGTTCCAATCAAACGGACGCATTAATAATCCCCACCATACTTTCTCTGAGCTGGTAATCAGTCATGTGGGTTAATCTGGTAATCAGAAGGGGAGCATGGCAGGTAACCGCAGAAGGGCTGCATGTGTGACAATAATTTGTATGCAGACCATCAGTTCCCAAGCTTTTTTGGACCATGGACCAGTTTTATATAAAAATCCCACAAAGTATGTAATGGTATAACTCACCAATGATGGAAAATAAATGGGAACCCTGAGCTTTTTTCCACTCTAATGAAATCTTTTCCAGACTTAAATTGCCAATAAAACAGAAAAAAAAGCATTTGGTGGCCATGAAAAAAAGGAAAAACTAAAACCTTTGGTTGAAGAGTATCATAACAGAAGAGTGAGCACCAACTGTTCCATTTCCATACATTTAGATGGCTGACTGGTTCTGCTCTGATTGCCAGAGATGGCATTCCAGTTTTTCCTGTCACTCAGAACAAAATACTTGCTTTGAATTTGCCTAAAAGAACATCATCTCTATAATCCAGAAGCTAGAAGTGACTGACCCTTCCTTTTCTGGTTGTGATGCGTCCCTGTCTTTATAATGTATGTGGTAATTCCAGACATCTGTAGGTTTATACCAAGAACAGGGGCAGTTGATGCCCTTCTAAAATGTTCTCATTCTGACCTGTAGATGGCTTTGGTAGTCTGTCTTTGGAGGGAGCATGTGTAACACATATTAGAAGCTACTGCTATTTAGTTTTTTCATAATTTAGTATTTTACGAGCCATCAGTTTTATTATCAGTGACATTAATGTTAGTTTTAATCCAGAAAATTGATTCAGTTGAATTTCTTTAATCCCTTATCCTAATTAGGGTCAGGTAGTGGTACTGGAGCCTATCCCAGCTCTTCAACAGGCACAAGGCAGACAGTTACACCCTGGATGGGGCGCCAGTCCATCACACACTGTAACTCTATTATGTTAAATATTAAATTGTTTATGTACTGTTCTTTTAAGACATTCATGTACACACAATGACCACTGTACAACGGACCTTTATTATCCCCTTTTAACATAAATAGGAAAACTTTGTGGTAAATGCAAATAAACCTGGGCAACATATTCCTGTTGTAAACACCCCTTCCTCTTTTCTTGCTGCAGGAAGTAAAAGACTCACCCTCAAATGCTTTGAATCAAAACAGCAAAGGACCATCTAGGACACAGGTATCCAATCAGAGAGAAGAGATGAGTACTTGTGAGTATTTTTAATTGTGTCTTTTCAGTGTTGTGTTTAATTGGGTGTTCCCGAAAACAACTACTAGACATGTTTACCTGTGAGATTATTTATAGAATTTCTATAAGGAACATATGTAGAACCTATTTACAGATACATCTTAATGAAAGCAACGGTACGTTTGTATAAATTGAGGCAGACTCATAAAGGTATGAGGCACATAATACAGTGCCTGTACATTTTGTTATTTATTGGACAGAATAATTGGACTATGGGATTTATAATTAGTAATTTGTAATTATTTTTAAATTATAATAAAAGTGTAATTTTTTGGTGATAATGTGTACACATGTACTATGTAAAATTCTAAACTGTCCTTTATAGAAGAGCAAGATATGCTGGTAATTCCTTACAGTCCAAAGTAAGGAAGTTTTATCTTAAAATTATAACAAAGCTTTATATTGGTATTTTATTACTCATTTTTTTGATGGATAAGTAGGGGTCAGTTCCAGATTTTGCAGGTAGTTGTTAGCAATGTATATCTCAATTGTAATTTTAGATGAAAAACTCAGTCAATATAAGGACAATGTAACATACGGATATACCATAAAAATGACCTAAATACTCCTAGAGGAATTTAGGATATATTAGAGCTAGATTAGGCTATTTTCACAAAACTACTGTAATCTATGGTATGAATCCGGGTGGCTCGGTGGTAGAAGGAAGTGTGAGTTTTTGGATGTTGTGAGTGGAGTTTGCATGACATCTTCATTCCTATTGGCATTAGGTTCAATGGGATAATGCCAGAACCTCATCGGGATAGAACATGAGTAAAATGTTTTATGTCATTAAGTTGTGTAGAGTATAGCAACTGTTGCAATTGTACCCGTCCTTTTTGTTGCTGGACATCATCTTCTTCTTTTTCATCCCATACAAACATAAATTTATTTTCCAATGGACTGGTTCATTTAATAATGTGTCCTCATATTGGTTATCTGGGATTATTTTAGTTATTTTATTGTATTGATATAGCATGTTTACACCATCTTTATGTTATTTGGAGGGTTGGATGGTGACATGACTTGAACTGAATTTAAACCCATCCTACTAATCTGCCCATCAACTGAACTTTTAAATAAACCTGTTTACACAGGTTTAATTACACATTGCATCACATACTGGCTGGTTTTAAAATGCACATCATTTATATGTATATATAGCTCACTTGAATAAGTGTTTGTCTGACATATCATCGCAAAAGCATAGGCATTATTATGGAGCTGCCTGTGTATCTGTGGAAAATTAATTATACATTCAAATACTGTTTGTGAGGTCATGTACTGATAAAATTCAATTTAAATTTGAATTTAGCCTAAATATATTCATTAGGGTTGACTTAAGGACTCTGTGGAAAGGATGTAAATTTATGCAAAACATATAATTTAATTTATTTATGGAACAACACAGATATCACTGTTGAAAAAGTTAAATGGGTTACATGACAGACAGTCCTTTCCCTGTGGAGTTTGTATGTTCTCCTTCTGTCCACATGGGTTTTCTCAAAGTGCTCTGGTATGCTCTCACAAATCTAAAGTGAATTCTGGCCAATTGAAGCTACTAAATGTTGCTTTAAGTGTGAATGTGTGGGCCCTGTGATGTTCTGGCAACCTGTCCAGTGTGTTTACTGCCTTTCACCTGCCAAAAATATTTGGCAGTAATTCAGATTGTCATGCTAACATCCAACCCAAATCTGCAAAAATAAAATACAAAGGAGGTAGTTGATTATTATTTTCCATTATTGACTACTTCAGTTTCTTTCACATTTTAAAACCATGCTTGTTGTTAATAAAAAATCAAGCGTATGACATGCCCTGTAAAGGACTGCACCGAGTCCATGGTGTATTACTCCTTGCACCTAGTTTGTACTGAGAATAAATGAATAAATACTAATATAAAGAGCGGTTAATGCATAATAAGTGAACACATTGTAATGTAGTTCTATTTAGAGTAAAGAAAACACACAGTAACATGAGTAAAAGCGACATGTGTTTTGTCCTTCCCCCGATACTGTCTAGAACCGGGGTCAGCAACCTTTTTTCTACTCAGTGTCAATTTTAAAAATAAAATTGAAGATTAACTAGTCAGCGTGCTGTAGAATGCATCAAAGTCATACAACACAACTGTTGCCATGTATGTGACATAAACCAATTAATTAAAAAACTGAGTGTCACCAATGCAATCTTCTTCATACAGTCATATTTCTCTGGAAGTGATGTCCAACACTTAAAAGTAGACTGTGGATTTTCTTTGGATGTTTCAAGTAAAGAGCGCAGCTCACAAAATTTCATTGTGTACAGAGAGGAAATCGATCAATTACATTCCAAAAATTATCAGTGCCCATCCAATCAAGAATTGTCTGTTAAAAAATCAATGGCTTTGTATCGCTGTATTTGAGGTGTAACATGTGAGTTGGTTACTGGTTTTATCCCCATCTTTACCAAATTGCCTTAGTTTGCCCCTGAGAAAGACCTTTAACCCTCAATTCCTTGTGTTGAATTCAGTTTAGGGTGACTCGGTAGGTAGCTCTGTCATCTAACAGAAAAAGGTCCTGGGTTTGATCTCCAGATTGAGTAGTCTGGGTTCTTTATGTGAGGAGTTTGCAGGTTCTCTCCACATATGTGTGGGTTTCTTTCTTGTCCTCCAATTTCCTTCCAAGGTCATAAAGTTAGATTTCACATAGGATTGAGTGTATGTATGTGTGTGTGGGGGGGGGGTGCCTTGTGATTGGCTGGCAGTCTGTAATGGGTGCTTTTCTCCTAGAGAATCAGTGCCTACGTTGGATAAAATCCGGATAGATAAATAACGTGAAGTGAAAGTTTAACATAATGAATAGTTATTCTGATTTTAGTTTTTTATTCTCTTTTTATTTCTTTTGGATAAAAACGTATTAAATGTTTTAATTATCAGAATCTTATAATTAGCAATAGCTATTAGCAAAAGTAATAGTAATTTTAGCTAATTATCAAATGCTTAAAAATTAAAACTAGCATCTTTTAAAATGTGTACAAATAAAATTTTAGATTAAGTTATGTATAATGCATCAGGTACCGACAAGCTTGTCTCACTGACAGAATATACAAACGTACTGATTTACCAACATAAATCTGATTTATTTGCATGGCTTAACTGTGACTAAGTGCATGACTTATGTCACACGGTGAGTGAGAATGGTTAAGGTATGACTGATTGGCACTGTCTCTGTTGATGACTTCAGGTTAAGGGCATGTCTGGTAGCTGAGTTAAATATGGGCCATCATGACGGCCATGTAGGTCATCTTTTTTTTTAAAGGGTTAGAGAAGGAAGAGGGGAGCATGGGAGGGGGTGTCTAAAATAAAACCAGCTGTCTCAATCTTCGGCCACTCTGAAGTGAACAGGACAGAAATCTGGAGCCGGCCTCCAAAATCACATACTCACAAACCAATATATACATAAACAAGAAAAAACTCTGTTAGAAACTTGCAGCGGGTGGGATCTGTATCATCCAGGTGATTCTGTAATTTTGTTAGGTAACACGACAGATCTGCATAGGTAAGTGAAGTTTTAGAGAATTTGGGCCTAGTGAATAGAAGCATGTGGAAGTCAATGTGATTTTAAGTTGTAAATATTGGAAAAGATATGTAATATTAAACAAACAATGACTATGTGGGTTTTTTTTATTCTGGTTTAAATGAAGGTGAAGATTATAAAGCAGATATTGAATTCTTGTTTAAACATTTTATGTAGCTTTCTGGTAACATTTAATGATATATTTAAAAAAAACATTTCAAATTCTATGTCAGGGTAAGTAGGCTATGGTGTATAGGAAGCTTTGTCGTCTCTTACATTTATATAACTTATACAGGAATCTTTCTTTAAACACATTTTATTCAGTCAGTGTTATTAATTGCATGTGGTGAGATTACACGGGGCTCTTTAACATGCCAGTAATTCAATATTAATGAAAAGCATATACATGCACACTTTACAGTAATTGAAGCAGTACTGATTTCAATATTTCAGATGTTAGCTGCTTGAAGGTCATTTAGTCTAAGAGCTTTGTACCTTCCTCTAAGAATTTGCATTTGTAAATCATGAAAGAACTGGCTAAATCAAATTTGGGCAGAAGACATAAGACTTGTGGGACTCTAAGCATGTAAGATAGTTTGATTCTGAAGTGTCTAAAAAGGGATGACTGAGCCCATATCAAATGGCCTGTATTCCTGAAACCTACGTGCTCTTAAAATAGAGTTGAATACTAGAACTATCTAGTTTTAAGAGAGAGAGAGAGAGAGAGAGAGAGAACATTTTATGTGTCTTTTGTATGAATCCAATTAAAATAACTAGTCAAACCCTCTTTGCAAAAATAAAATAACGCATAAGCTAAAATGTACTGTTTTGCTTGCTTAATCATTCAATTATTTATTTATTTTACATTTATTTTATGGCTGCTAATAAAGAAACAAAAATGTTACTTTTTTAATTACCCTTGTGAAAAAAGAGGTTTGAGACGCTGTTGGGACGTCAGCAGTTGGACTTTTACGTGACTAGCTGGTTAGTAAAATGGGTGAAAATGACTAAATAAACACTATACAGTAGTACTATACTACACCATACTATACTATACAATATTATGCTATACTATACAATACAATACTATACTATAAGGCCTGATTAATTGCGACTTCCTTGACAAAAATCAAAGGCCAGCTATACAAACATGTTTTGACTGAATGGTCTAAAATTCAGACATACATACTTCGAATTGTTGTGAGAATTGCTAAAAACAGGGGTCATTCTATTTTAAAACCATTTGTTTTTGAAACACAATATCTGAACAATGTCCAACAATGGCTTTGTTATGCAATTTCCCTTGGTGTCTGAATTACAACACAAAGTGACACACTCAACATGGCATGTTCAGTGTATGAATGTTCACGTCTGTGGATCCAGATCATTTTTTGGCCTTTAGGTGAGGACTTGTCAGTTTAAACTGCTGATGTGTTTTTCTTATCACAATGATGGATGAGGATGTGATCCATGGGTCTTTGTATTCCTCCATCTCTCTGTTTAAAGAGTTTCGAGTGTCCTCGATTTCTCAGGTGTTGAGTTTCAGATCACCTGCTACTAAACCGAACCTATTCTAGACGACATTTATGTCAGTGTGGATAGCTTTACCGTGTCATGCTCTAAATAGCAGGACTCTTAAAATTAACAGCATGGTGAACATATCTTTGTCACATGGTACCACGAAGGTACTTTACTGATGCAAGATGTGCGTGCAGCTTTATGACAGAGTCACAGCAAATAGTTTAAATTCGTCACCACATAAATGCAGGGTCTATAATCACAGGCATAATCACTCTTGACAGTCGGTTATAGACTTTTCATCCATTTGCATTTCTAATGAAATGTTAGATTTGCAATTACCTCAGACAAGTATTTTGAGTTATGTTACATTGAGAACTACTCACAACTGTCACAGCCCAGTTAATGTGACTTTCTTTTTCTAGCAATATATGACACAAAACTAGTCACACAAAAAAACACCAATACAACTTTTTTATCAATCTCCCAGATACCTAATTAGTTAAACTGCCCATGCACAGAGATGTATGTATTCTTTAAGGTAAGAATAATACAGGTGACATGGAGGAGTAGTGGGTAACACTGTTGATACAGTGCAGTCAGGGTTCTTTCTTTGTCTGCATGAGTTTTCTCTGGGCGCTCCTATTTTCCAAAGACATGCAGTCAGGATGAAATGAGCTACTAAAATTAAATTCATATCAACCACAAGTTTCTTCCTTTAGAGGAATTTATTAGTGGACTCTTATTATGTGTTGCATAATAGATGAGCCACATTGTTGCTAAAAGCAGTTCCTTAGTTGCAAGGGTGGGTTCACAACTACAAAAGGAAAATGGTTTTACATGAACTTGGTTTCATTGGGATATAGGAGTTAATAAATTGGAGGTTTGTGTCACTAGTGGTTTCCGGCATAATACTGGACCAAATTAAAGATGTAGAGAAAAGGTTCACAATTTACCACCCTGAATGAGGGTAGCTAAAACTGACTTAAATTAAAGAAACTGTTCAATAAAAGTGCAATTTCTATGTTTATTAAATTCTAAAATAGAGGTCTACAAAAGCCACTTTTTTAGATTTAGAACATGAAGTAATAATCTGATAGTTGTTCATATACTTAAATTTTAACAGAAACAGTTCTTTTGGATTAAATAATTAAAATAATTATTTTGGATGATATAGCTGTTTCAACACCCAGATTAATTTTCCTTAAAACAAGAGTGAAGTAAACTGTGGTAGTATCACCTTCCACCAGAAGGCTTATATTTAAAACTGATTTTCCACTGATAACTGTGTTAATCCTGATGTATTGAAATCATAACCAATGATAGATGGGTATTTCATACATTTCACAACAACATACCTCACTATTGCTGCTATAACAATAGATGGAAACTTTATCCCTTGTAAATTGATGTCAGCCCAAATACCATGCAGAACATGCACCTGATCTAATAAAACCTTGAACCAGTATGAGGCAGTAGTTTTTGTATGCAAAGGGTAAGCTGTCACTACTTTGGAACTGCAAATAAAACTTCACTTCATATGATGACAAAGAAAATTATTATTTTGTTACATGCCATCCACCCAAAAGCAACACTTAAAGAATGTGCAATTGGTGTTCAAATAAACAGATGTTCTAAACCATTATGTTTCTGTATTTCAGCTGAAGTCAGCACAAGCGTTTCAAGGCGAACGGACACTGAAGGTCAAGTAGAGACTGTCCCTTTAAAGGAACGACTGGCTTTATACCAGGCTGCCATAAACAAAGAGGAAAAAAGACAGACTAGTACGGTATGTGTAACTCCACAAGCAACACACACAGCTGTCAATTAACTATCTGCTTCTACTTGGGGAAGGGGGTAATGTACAAATGGCCAGGTTTCATTTTCTTCTCCAATTTCCTCATTAAAGACAAACAGTAATGTGAGTCTTGAAAGTAATATCACTCATTGTGTTTCAGTACTGTGGTCCTGCTGCAGGTACCTGCACTTCCTTCTACAGGTCAAAGTTATCTTGTAAAATGTATATGTGTGTTGTTTATGTAGATGGCTGACTCTGAGGCATGCTCTGTACCAGGAGGGCTGGCCAGTGTAAAGAAACAGTTTGAAAGTCAGAAAATCAGCTCATCTACATCCTCACACAGCACAGTAACGCAGTGCCATTACCACCAGAGACAGGTAACATGTACAAATTGCTCATTGTCCATCTTCTCTGACATAGCCAATCAAACTGAATATATGTATTCAAGCAGCCAGTACCACTTCTAGGGATTTGAACCCTGAATCCCAGCAAAAGTGAGCTAGTGTAATTTTTTGCTGTGCCACCCAAATTCCTATGGCAACAAATCTGAAATGTTCATCATTCCCCTCGAAAAGTACTGGAACAGTGAGGCAGATTCCCTTATTTTAGCCGTAGACTAAAAATATTTGGGTTTGACAAGAAAAAATGCGAAATGATCAACATTTCAACTTTTATTTCCAGGTATTTACATCTGGAATAATACACAGTTCAGAAGATACCTGAACCTACTGAATTTTACTTGTGAGCAAAAGTATTGGAACAGACAAACATGAAATAGATTAAAGTGAATAAGACATCATATTTAGTTGTGAACCCTTTGCTTGTAATAAATGCATCAAGCCTTTGACCCACTGACATCACCAAATTTTTGCATTCTTCCATTGTGATGCTCTTTCAGGCTTTCACTGCAACTCCTTTCGCTCTGGTTTTCATGTTGATTACTCTTCCAACTATAAATGCACAGTCTGCACCGGCAAAACCCAAATCTGAGTGTAGACATTCAGCACTATTTGTCTGAAAATCAATGTAAAAGGACACACCCAGGCAACAAAAAATGACTGACAGTCACATGTTCCTAAACAAGTTCAGACAAAAGGTGCTATCTTCTGAACTGTGTATCAAATTCAGATGTAAATATGTGGAAATAAAAGCTGAAATGTTGACTTTCATATACATATTTCAATGTCAAACCAAAATATTTTATTCTATGACTAAAATAAGGAAATTGGCCTCATTGTACAAATACTTTTGGGGACTGTATCTGTGTGCCAAGGTGGAGCAGCTACAACTACATTAACTAAAAAAAGTAAACAGAGCACTACTAATGTACTGTTTACATTTCCTAATATGTTAATAGGAGGTGGTAAACTCATCAGAAATGAATGTGAGGAGCAGCGTGGAAGAGAG